>CAUYPK010021614.1:0-10752 GCA_963574355.1 Loris lydekkerianus
TACAAACACATGAAAAAAAGCTCATCATTCTTAATCATCAGAGAAATGCAAATCAAAACTACTTTGAGATATCACCTAACCCCAGTAAGAGTAGCCCACATAACAAAATCCCAAAACCAGAAATGTTGGCATGGATGTGGAGGAAATGGCACACTCCTACACTGCTGGTGGGAATGCCCACTAATATGTCCCTTCTGGAAGGATGTTTGGATAACACTTAGAGATCTAAAAATAGACCTGCCATTCGATCCTATAATTCCTCTACTAGGTTTGTACCCAGAAGACCAAAAGTCACAATATAACAAAGAAATCTGTACCAGAATGTTTATTGCAGCCCAATTCATAATTGCTAAGTCATGGAAGAAGCCCAAGTGCCCATCGACCCACGAATGGACTAGCAAACTGTGGTACATGTATACCATAAAATATAATTCAGCCTTAAAGAAAGATGGAGAGTTTACCTCTTTCATGTTTACATGGATGGGGCTGGAACATATTCTCCTCAGTAAAGCCTCTCAGGAATGGAAGAAAATGTATCCAATGTACTCAGCCCTACTATGAAGCTAAACTATAGCTTTCACATGAAGGCTATAACCCAACTATACCACAAGACTATGGGGAAAGGACCAAGGAAGGGGAAGGGAGGGGGAAGGTTAGGGTGGAGGGAGGGTAATGGGTGGGGCCACATCTATGGTGCGTATTTTTATCTATAATAAAAAAAAAAAAGAAAAAAAAAAAGAGAGAGAAAGGCAGGGATGAGGCTGCAGTGGGCCTCACAGTCCCTGGAGAAGCCTGACACAAAGGAGACATTCAAGTAATCCTTTAGGCCTCTGTCAAAGAAAATTTAAGGCCTTCTAGGTTATGACTCAAATAACCTTAGGTGAAGGTGCATAATTTTGTTCAGCCCCATGTGCACCAGTTCTAGCCAGATGAATCTCACTTTGGTCTTATGATCACACTCCCACCTAGAACCTCAGTTCCATAAATTAGATTTCAACCTTCTCTCCTATCCCTCTGTAACCTAACTTGAGACTGCAGATCCTTTAAAACCAGCCCCTCCTTGTCTTAAAGCTAAGAGCTTCTTGCCTCTGATCTCCTAGGAGGAAGAGCCTTGCTATGTGCTCACTGCTAACAAGTGGATACTTGCGGATGTAGTCATTGGACATATTCATAAATATTCTGGTCTCTTCCTTCCTTCTGGTACTTCCTTATACCCTGAACATTATATGTAACCCATGACTTGCTTTAGTCAAAGACCTATGAAGAAAGAACACCTGATACAAAGCTGTGGTACCTGTCATTCCCAGGCTGAAGCTTCAGAAGCCCATGTACAAACTGTCAT
Source organism: Loris lydekkerianus (assembly GCA_963574355.1). Taxonomy (NCBI): domain Eukaryota; kingdom Metazoa; phylum Chordata; class Mammalia; order Primates; family Lorisidae; genus Loris; species Loris lydekkerianus. The sequence continues at coordinate 1,343 of CAUYPK010021614.1, forward strand.
ATCTCTTCCTCTCTGGCCACCAGGAATATGGAAGCATTTGTCAAGAGGGAGCCTCCTTCTAACCCGTGTTGGACATATATTACCAGAAATAAACTCGGGTTCTATTGCGATACTAGGATTCTATGGTTATGATTACAATCTGCTCCCCTATGACTGATAAAATATTAATGCTTACAAGTAAGGGCCTGCCATAACAAAAATCTAAAATCACATTGACCTAACAGGTGGACAGTAAGTAACTCTGGGTATCCAAAATTGAGTTGAGAGAGAAGCAAGCTATGGGAATATACAAACACAGAAAATCTAAGAACTGACTACTAATGACTGTTGGCTCATAGGAATTGCTAGACACTAATGCTGACCTCTAAGAGGCACACCCTCTTGGGAGCACAGTCAAGTAAACAGGTGCAATACATTGTGTTGTAACAAATGCTATGATGGAGTTGGAAACAGTGTCCCAGGAATCAGAGAAAATGAAGTGACGTTAATGGTACATATAAGTGTACAGTAATAGAATGACTAATTGGCCAGGCTAAGTCTGGTAGATTGTGTAGCTCCATAAAGATGGGGATTTGTCTGTCTTATTCTCCCGTATCCCTAGGATCTCACTAGATATTGGTGAGTTAAGTGTTCTACGGATGTTTATTGAAAGAATGAATTTCAATTTCTAGAATATGATGGTAAACACATATTTCAGGCAGAAGCAAGAGCATATGCCAAGGCATAGAGCTTGACCTTATAATCTAAGGATTTCTACCTACCTGCAGGACATGATATGCCTCAGAAAAGAAGGTGGGGGGAACAAGAGGAAAGAGGTGGGGTGATCCTGTAGGGTTCCCTGCAGAACCCTGAACACCACATTTTGTGTGGCTACAACCTTGGAGACCAAGTGCAAATGCCTAGAGGGATAAGGAAGAAAATATAAATGTGTGAAACGATAGGTTAAGATCATATCAGGTGGCAGGAATATAAAGGCTTCCCATTCTGGAAGTTCAAAAATATTGCGATAGCCCAATCCATGTCTGTAGACGGTAGGCCAGTTGCAAGGCACCAATTTTCACACCCTGGTAAGAGAGGCAATATCAGAATCAAGAGAAGTTTCAAGAAAGAAAGTACAAGTCCACAATTCATTATCCACACTCTCGGAATTCTAAAAACTGACAACTGAAGGTTTTTACATAAGTTTGGCACAAATTCATTTGGCAGCAAACGCAGAGTGAACTTACAGGCTATTTATGTGTCTTTATCTGCCTCCTTCATGTGAATATTCATGCATTCCCCTGTCACATTGAGTCCAGGGCACTGCCCCAGAGAACACGGCTAAGACCTACATAAAATGCTATCTCTGGCTTTTCTTACATCCAAAAGAGTCTGAATTTTTGGAACATTCAAGGTTTTAGATAAAGGATTATGGACCTCTACCATGATGAGATTCATAATCTTTCAGAGGAAGAAGTCTTTTAAGAGTTTTAAAGATAAACTTGAAGAAAGAGAGCAGGAAGCTAGTGAAGAAGCGAAGGGCAAACCAGTGGGGAAGATATGGAGAGCTGCACAGAGCTCTTGGGCAGTGAGTTTAGGGGATATTTCCCAGATGGACCAACACGACTCGGTGCCTGATTGGAGGTGGGAAGTAAGAGAGGAAGGAATCCAGGATGAGTCTCACACTCCAGGGACAGATGGTGAGGCGTCCCCCACGAGATAGAATGGAGAATGATTAGAATTAAGGAGAAAAATGTTAAATGCCAGGTTGGACATATGTGTGTGAGTTTCTTCTCATCCTGGAGGTTGGAGGCATGTGGTGGGGAGGTAGAAATGTGGGTCTGGAGCCTCACGAGAGAAACCAGTATCAGAGGTATAGATTTAGGAGGTATAATGAGTTGAATAGTGTTCTCCAAAAAGCTGTGCCCAAGTCCTCACACCAGTACCTCTGAATGTGATCCTTTATGGAAATAGAGTCTTCGCAGATGTAATTATGTTAAGGATTTTTTTTTTTTTTTTTTTTTTTTTTTGAGACAGGGTCTCACTTTGTTGCCCTTGGTAGAGTGCCGTGGTGTCACAGCTCATGGCAACGTACAACCTCCAACTCTTGGGCTTAAGCGATTCTCTTGCCTCCTTAAGTAGCTGGAACTACGGGCGCCCACCACAACACCTGGCTATTTTTTGGTTGCAGTTGTCATTGTTGTTTAGCTGGTCCAGGCTAGGTTTGAACCTGCTAGCCTAGGTGTATGGATTCTCTTGCTTCAGCCTCCTAAGTAGCTGGGACTACAGGCGCCTGCTACAACGCCTGGCTATTTTTTGGTTGCACTTTTCATTGTTGTTTAGCTGGTCCAGGCTGGGTTTAAACCCACCAGCCTAGGTGTATGTAGCCAGCTCCATAACCACTGTGCTATAGGCACCAAGTCTCTGTTAAGGATCTTGAAATTAGATCATCCCTGGACATCTAGAGTGGGCTCCAAATCCAATCTCCTTACAGGAGAAAAGAGAGAGATTTGAGACACAGAGACAGCACACATGGCAAATGAAGAGAAGACAGAGGTAGAGATTAGAGTGATGCATTTACAAGGCCAAAAGTGTCAAGGGTTGCCAGAGCCACCAGAAGCCAAGAGGGAGATATGGAATGGATTTTCCCTCCAAGCCCCCAGACTCAACCAACTCTACAAACATCTTCATTTTAAACATCTGACCTCCAGAACTATGAGAGAATAAATTTCTGTTATTTTAAGTCAGAAAATTTTGGCTTAATTATTTATGTAGGTTGTTATGGCAGCTCCAGAAAACTCATACAGAAAGCTTCAGCCGTGCCAGGCATTTTCAGTCACAGAATATGGTGAGGAAGGAGAGAGGACAAAATTCAAGTGACACCAGCGTTGAGTAGAAAACAGAATGGGGACCAAGAAAGGGCAGCTGGAGAGATAAGATGAGAAGTAGGAAAGTGAAGTCTCAGAAAGGCATGATATCCAGGCAGGAAGATGTATTCTTCCATGTCAAATTTTGCAGAGGAGGCATATAAAATTAAGGGTGAGAAGAGAATTCCAGATTTAGCAAGAAGGTCATTAGTGACTTTTTTGAGTTGGAGCTATTTTAGTAAACTAAGGAATAAGAAATATGAAAGAAAATTAAGACAGTAAAGAATTCTTTGAAGAAGTTTGGCAATAGTAAAAGGAAGAGGGTGGCTATGTCAGTGGCTTGAAAGGGCTGAAAGTCCAGGATGGAAAATATGAATATGTCTACTGGATATTTTTAGAAACTAGTGCAAGGGCAAGGTTGTCAACATAGGACAGAGAAAAGAAAAGGAAAGAGCTAGGACTATCTATTAGATATAGTCAAACATCCATCAACATTTGGGATAGATAGAGCAAGGATGCTGCTGTTACTCAGGAAGCAGTTACTCAGTGAGAGGCAATACTTCCCAGCCTCCCTTGCAGCTAGGTGTATGTATACATGTGACCAATTCTCACCAAGGGAAGGGAGCGGAAGTGTAAGGGTCTCTTCTGAGCCAAGTTGGGTGAGAAGCAGCTATACCATCTTTACCCTTCTCCTCCCTATGCCCACTGGCAGCAGAAGAATTCGCAGTCCTTGGAGATGGCAGCATTACGTAACTGTAGGAGCCTGGGTTCCCGAGTCACCACCTGCAGGAAAGTCTCCCATTCATAGGAAAATCCACATGCACTGTTATATGAGCGAGAAATAAAAATTGTCTTAAGTTACTGAAATATGGTAATTTATATGGGTTTCTGATTGTTGGAGACAGAGTCTCACTCTGTCACCCTGGGTAGAGTGCAAAGGCATCATAGCTCACAGCAACACTATGCCCGGCTAGAGATGGGGGTCTTGCTCTTGCTCAAGCTGGTCTTAAACTCCTGAGCTCAAGCGATCCACCTGCCTCATCCTCCCAGAGTGCTAGGATTACAGGTGTGAGCCACTGCATTGGGTCAAGTTTATTGTTTTAACAGCTAGTGTACTCTAATACAGCCTGCACATTATACGTATCCAGATCTCAAACTGCTGGGTTCTAGCCACCTGCCAGTGATCTCAAGCTCCTGCCAGATGAATTACTAATAACCATCTGCCTTGCAGCACCTAGCATCTGTGCCTACCTGACTAAAGGCCTCTCATTCACTCAGTACAAATGTATTAATTCTCTATAATGCACAATGGACTTAGAAGGAATTAGGGATGCATCCCTGCTTGTGTGTAACTTATACTCTAATGGGGCAGGCAGACAGTAAACAGAAGAGCACAGAAATATAAAATGTAATACCAGGAATATGTTAACACCCTATAAAGAGATAAATAAAGCAGAATAGAGGAATAGAGACCTGAGCAGACTGTGGTGTGATATTATTTAATAAATAGAGATTGGTTCACAAAGGCCACTTTGAGGCTGTGACTATGATACAGAAACTTATGTGACATCACTAGCAGGGAAAGAGGTGTGGGAGAGGTAACTTGGACAGAAGGAACAGATGTGCAAAAGCTCAGAGAAGACAACGTGGTGGAGCCTGGTGGCCAGAGCCAGCTGAGTAAGGGGTTAGGGTCGTGACAAGAGGTGAGACAGGGATATGAACGGGAGCCAGGAGCCAGAGCACGCAGGACTAGTCTGAGAAATAGGGGCCTGGCTCTGCTTGGTGCCCCTGCTCCCCCAGGCAGAAAGGACTTCACCAACTACTTCCCAAGGCCTGTTCCTTCCTTGAAGACATGTCCAGCTTCCAGGACCCAGCACCTGCTGGTCTGTTCCCTCTTCTGCTACCTGTTCTGTCCCTTCCCTCCCCCTAACCCTGGCACTGACCAAGCAGACTGCAGGATGCATTTGCCAAGGAGGAGCAAAGCAAAATCCTTTTTCATGGAGAGGCGACCCCTTTGCAAAGAAAATAAAGCTCATACATAGGCTTCCCAGGGCAGAAGCCGTCTCCACGAGGCAGTGAGCACCGAGTCTATATTTGAGCTGAAAAACATTCAGAAGGGCGGGCGGGAGCCCAAACACAACTGCTTACGCCTTATGCAATTACACGTTGAGTAATTTTGCCTCCTGAAGTTGCAGGAAGTTCCTCCAGCTCTGAAATGCAGCCCTCCTGTTACATGGCTGCAAAGATATGTGGAAGGGCTTTGAGACCCCTGCAGGTAGAAATACTTTTAACAGGAACAATAATACATCTTTACAAACTGTACTTCACCCATTCCATCTATGTCGCCCTCCTAACATCAATCTAGGAGGGAGACTGACCAATTTTATTTTTTTTTAATGAGGAAATTCAGACTGAGGGAGTGGAGATCATTTTGCTAAAGTCACAAAGCCAGTGGCTGGGTTATTCTTGTGACTCACGTTAAAAAAACATAATTATTCTTCCCTGCTTGAAATTGTCCATGGTACTTACAATAAAATCCAAACCTCTTCCCACATCCTGCAAAATCTCATACCAGGGATCAGCAGACTACAGCCTATGGCCTGATTTTATAAATAAAGTTTTATAGGAACCAGCTGCATCATTTTTTTATGCATTGTCTGTGGCTGCTTTTGCACCACAACAGGAGGGGTGAGTAGTTATGACACAGACTCACAAAGCTGAAAATATTTACCTTCTGGCCCTTTCCAGAAACAAGTGTGTGGACCCCTGCTGCCCACAGGCAGGCCAGGCCTTCCCTTTCATAGCTCTTTTTGTTCTGCCTTCCGACCTGTTAAAACACCTCTGGTCTGCCTTCTCTCAGCTTTGTCTGCCTCGGGGCCTTTGCTCTTGCCACTCTCGCTGCCTGAAATACCTTTGCTCATGATTTTCACCTGCTGGCGCCTTTCACATTTCATGTCTCAGATCAAACACTGACTCAGTGAAGCTTTCCATGATCTCCCCACATAACATGGTCCAGCCTAGTCCTACCTCAAACTCATACTTCTGTCTTTCTTTTCCTTTTCTTTTTCTTTCTTTCTTTCTTTTTTTTTTTTTTTTTTTGTTGGTCACCTATATCACTTTCTAAATTATTTGTTTATGTACTTATTGTTGGAATGTCCCACACGAATAATATCTCCATGGAAACAGACACTCCATCTTGCCCAAAATTAAACCTCTGGTATTCAAGTAACTCCTGACTCATACTGGGTGCTTCCTATTCAGGTACTAAGTGAATGAATTAATGAGTGAATTATGACTAATCCTTGGTCTATGTGGTCTATGCATCAGGCTTTCTCAAATTTGGCAGTATTGACATCTGAGATTGGGTAACTCTCTTTTGGGGGCTGCCCTGGGCATTATAGATTGTTGAGAAGCATCCTTTACCTCTACCAACTAGATGACAGTAGCACCACCAAAAATCTCCACCAAATTGTGACAAGTAACACATTAACGGCCATGTGAGTTGTATTTAACTCATGCTAGTTTTGAGCTTAGAGCTTTGAGAAGCATAGAGCTGGTGGATAGACAAGAAGGCCCACAGCATGCCTACTCATTGTTCCCGCTGGTTTTGACAGATGTCCCTCCTCTCCCCCTCTGCCCTGCTCTAGCTGGCCCACCCTGCGTCACATGTGCTGGACTACGTTCTCCAGTTACCATAACTTCAACTGCGCATTTCCCCTTGAATGTGTGCCTGGTGAATCTTTGAATGAAATCAATACAATAGTATGTGGCCACATGACACTGTCGCATGTACTTAGTGGGTAGGATTCAGAGGGCGTCATCCAAGACCGCCCAAAGTCCACTCCAGATATAGCTAAATACTTGTGGGATGACAAAAGACTCAATCCTCAGCAGCAAATTCAATAAGCATATTTTGAGTTATATACAACTCACATGGCTGCAGCGTAAAAACATGTTCTAGTGTCATGTGTTGCATATAACTCACAGAAAACAATAAAAAATAAATTTTTCATTAAATTAGAAAGATTCGTGTTTGTTTCCCAAGTTTTTCATTCTATTTTTTATAATATAACATGGTGGCCCCAAAGAAAATTGTTTTTTTCTAGTGTGGCAGCCAGCGTCTGCAGACATTCCCGAATGTCCCCTAGTGGGAGGGGATCAGCCCCAGTTGAGAAACTCTGGGCTACATGGTTTTAAATTCCTTAAAACAGAATAGCAAGCTGTTACCCAGGGCCACGATCATTTCGGATGTCTAATTAATTGTAGTCGTACCTGTGGATGACCTCTGCTTTAGGGCCAACTCGTCGACAAGTTGACGAAATTGCTCCTTTAAGAAAGTTATCAGGATTGTTTTGGAAACAGCAGTCCCAAGTTAGAAACCACTGCAATGTTTTCAGTAGGGAGTGATTAATCGCTGGCAAGCCAGAGTGTGCAAGGCTACGAGTTATTGCCACGCCCAGGACTGAAACACATGTAAAGAGATGCTGTGTTCCGATAAGGATGGTAGCGGGGAGGAGGCAATACGGCAGAGAGGCCCAGGGACTCCCCTGGGGATCTGGCCATTTACGGAGATCAGAAATTATTAATGTGAGTGTTTTGTTAAGTCTTTTTCCATGACAAGAAGAAACATGGATGAGAACAGAGACGAAGCAAATGGACCGACTGGCCAGGGCTGCCTGCCATCCCTGGGGTGCACAAACAAGGGAGGATGTGCAAAGTCACTTAGCGATCTTGTTTCCTAGGAGGAAAATGCTGAGTGCAGGGAACCTGGCTCCTGCAGCGGTGTTTGATGGAGAGGTTAGTCAATGTATTTTGCTCAGATCCTGGGGATGGATTCTATTTTAATAGCTCTGGCCCCCATGGGACGTAGCTTAACATGCCACCCAAACAGATGCAGCCATGTCTCTGAGAAAGATGTTGTCCTCCAGCAGATGACCCATGGGGAGGGACTTGGGCCAGGACGGATTCCCTGATCCATGAGGCGTATCTTCTGATGAAAGTGAGAATTGGAGGGGAGAAATGGGGTAGCACGGTCAGGGTCTAGGAACTATGCCCATTGAGGTAAGTAAATTTCTCCCAGGCTGACTCTCTGGGGGTCCTTATCCCCTTCTGTCAGCCTCCAGGGACTAATCAAAGCTGCCTGGACTTCTATATTTTATACTCAGTCTCTCACAAAAACTGGTTTCTGATTAGGATGCAGTCCTGACTCCCAATTTTCATCAAGGAAAACAAGCACACTGTTCTTTTAGTCCTAGGGTTTCAGGACTGGGAAATAGACAGGGGTGAATGAAAATAGTACAAGAAGAAAAATGAATGTTAGTGGAATATGTTGTTTTCAATTATCTAGCATCCATTTCCCTTTCTGACTATAAAACTCACATTTGGGGGAATTAACCACCCTCTGAGTCCCAGTTCTTGAGATGTGGGTTAAGGCTGGCCTTGGCCATGCCAGATTCAGGGGTAGGCATGTGACCCAGGCCTGTGCCAACCGTGGAATTCTGTCCATGTGCTCATGGCACTTGGCTCACAGGTGTACAGAGGACCAAGGTCAATCCAATCATTAATCCAAGGTCTTAAGCTGAAGAGATTAAGGAAGAGGAATGTTGCTCCTGCCTGGATTAGAGAGAGAACAGGATGAAGGCCAGGAGCTGCTAGGAACTATTGTACCACCACTGCTGAAGAGCCTGCTAACAGATCCAAAAAAGCAGAAGATGTGGTGGGACAATCCAGCTGCATCCTGACCACAATAGGAGCCTCTGTGCACAACCCTGCCTAATGCCATCCTTGCTCCTGAACTGGCCAATTACATATGATATCAATTATGCAAAATATATTTTTCATTTTTTTCTCAAGCATGTTAGAGTTTGTTAGAGTTAGATTTTATATCTCTTGCAAAAATTGCCAAAAAAAAAAATCAAAGAATCTTTGTTATATTTTGACTGACAAAGTTCCCAGATTTTCAGAAACTTGAACACATGATCTTCGTCAATATTAATTTCCTATCCTCATTTAACGCCTTAGACAGTAAGTGGGAAATTCTTCGTAGCCAAGAGTACCTCTCTAATTCCAATGCTGGAAACTGCTAAGTATTTACTGAGCACCTAATATGTTCAAGACACCTGCTTGGTTCTTTACCTAGTTTTTCTTTTTTTCCATTTAACTTAGGTTATAAGAATAGGTGGTAGATGGTTTCTCCTTCACTAAAGATAAACAAACAGATTCAGAAAGCAAAATAAGTGTTGAAAGTCATACAGCCAGTTAATGCCAGAGTGAGTACTCAGACCCAACTCGTCTTTCCTTGGTCATCTGAGCTCTTCTTTTATTGAAGCCTGGAGTTACAGGAGGCAGACCAGCAGTGCCTTGTATGCATTTTCTCTTTTGCAGCTCTCCCAGAAGTCACGTGCCTCGCCCAAGCTAGCCTGCTAAATGGGTGGTGCTCCTCATCATTCTCAACAGCCAGTCAATGCTCAGAAGCAGAGCTGCTTAGCTAATTCACAACTGACCCTAGACAAGAGCAAGCCCAGCCCAGACCATAAGAACTGCCCAGCTAAACCCTACTCAGAT
>CAUYPK010021618.1:0-11095 GCA_963574355.1 Loris lydekkerianus
TACACCTGCGGTGCATCTTACGAGGGTATATGCGAAATTTAGTAAATGTGGAATGTAAATGTCTTGGCATGGTAACTAAGAAAATGCCAGGAAGGCTATGTTAACCATTGTGATGAAAATGTGTCAAACGGTCTATGAAGCGAGTGTATGATGCCTCATAATCAAATCAATGTACATAGCTATGATTTAATAACAAAAAAAAAGAATATGTCCCTGTCATTAAGCAATCCATGACCATATGCTACATGTCCCATAACACTGCTTAATCCCAGTGAAAGAAACCCCAAAATGTATTCTTTTCTAAGAAGAATAAGAATAATTTACATCAAAGTTTACTTCCCCCATAAAAATAGAAATACTTCATTATTGGAAATGTTTTAAGACAAGATCATAACCTTTGGTTATTGTTCATATTATTTACAGAATCCAGCAGAAATAGCTTGGCAAATGAGACAAAATTTCAATAACACATGTGTTAACCGACTAGCAATTAAAAAGAGTATTAAATGTGTCTGAAGGAATTGTACAAAGATCATGACTTTAGAATATCAACTTTCAACACTTTCAAGAAACTTTGATTAGGAAGGAACTGGCTATTGCCATCTGTACTGTGCATAATGTGCAGAGTCTTTGTCAGAGAGACACAGGCAGGGCAGAGAGACAGAGCAACATCGTTGGAAGCAGGAATGATGATGTAAGCCATTCACCTTGACACCGGTGATGGTCCATTCACCTTGACACCGGGATACAAGTGGTGGAGGCCACTGCATCAGGTGCAGGTGACTTGGGAGGAGGTTTGCCCAGATGTACTCTTGTTTTTCCTTCATTCGATAAATATATACGGAACACTTAGAACCGCACTTGATCCAGGGATTCAGCATAAGCCAGAAGGACAAGGTCCCCACCTTTGGAGGCAGGTCATGCCATCTACTGAAGGGAACAGCAGTGAATGGGAGATAAATAAACAAGGTAATTGTGGAGAGTGGTAGGTGTCACTAAAGTCAAGGACAGAATGAGAGCATTCGGTGTGACGTCCACATTCCACCTCCCTCTCTCATCTTCTGGAGAGCACCCGCACTCACTTCCCATTGGCTTAGAATAAAGCCAGAATGTCCTTTACGGTGGACACGTCCCTGTGTCATCAGCTGACACCATGCTGCTGGTCTCATCAATACCCTCTCCCTCTCCTTCTGTCTCTCTCTGTCTCTTCACCTTCCCTCTCTTCTCTGTCTCCCCTCCTCTCTCTGCTTTGTCTCTTTCTTTCTCTTTGTGTTCCCTTTCATCTCCCTGTTTTCCTTTTCCTCTCATCTCTCCCTGTCCCTGTTTCTGTCTTACCTCTCTCTGTGTGTGAATATAATATAATACAACACAATATAAGGTAATGTAATATAATATGTATAACATGTATAAATATATAAAAAATATATAAACATATATATACACATACGTGTCTCTATTTCTCATCTCCCTGTCCCCTTCTCTCTCTCTCTGTCCTGATCTTTCCCTCCCTCCTCCTGAGCCACAGTCCTGGGTACAGCCCCCTGCTCTCCCACATGCCCCCCCCACCATGGTGCCTCTGCACGCACCTGCCGCCCCCTCCATTTGGCACCTTCTCTCGCCCCTTCCCTCTTCCTGGGCTCCCTCTTCTCTTTCCAATACTGTCTGCAGCGCCTCTGCCTAGCCATCTTCACACCCCCTTGCACAGTCTCAGAGACTAGCTAACACTTCTTGGTGGCACTTATCAGAACTACTATTTTATATTTCTTCTTAAGGTTTTTTTTTATTCACGATGTCTGTTTCTGCTTACCATTTTAGCCCTGGCACCTAGCCCAGAGACACAGAATTATATCAACAAACATTTCATGAATGAATCCTTCAAAGCTCAGGTCAAATGTTTTCTCCAGAACATTCCCAACTCCCTCACCCAAGACACCTTCCGCAATCTAGTCACATCTGCCCCTCCCATGATGTCTGCCTGCCACGCTCTTTTGCAGAGTTGCCCTTCCTGTCACTCTCATCTTGGTGGTGTTTTACAAGAAATAAAAAATGATGCAATCAAAAATCACCCATGAAAATCCCCCGACAGCCCCTCAGCTCGGTACTCATGACTTTGTAGATGGACTTGTGACCATTCATTGTCTCCCCCCAGGCCACCAGCGCAGAACAAACCGCTGTGTTTTGGTGGACAGCACATGAGGTGGTTTGGCTTGTGTTTAGAACCTACTTCATATTAAAAGAAAATTAGCATATAGAGTGTTGAATTTATAAAGTATAATGTGTATCTAGTAAGTGCACAATCTATATGAGATTAAATTTGTTTCTGTTTTATCTTCAAATTTACTTAGTACTTGAAATGGGGCTCTCACATAGCAGGAAGTTGATACACATTTGAGGGAGGGGATGGTTAAATCGTTTATAAAAGTGGTGCATGTGGATACTCACAGGATACACCGAGAGAGCTTGCTCAGGACCTCTGCATGTGGTTTTTCCAGATGCCCCAGTTGGTTGAAGAGCCCTGGTTCACTCTGTCATCTTGTAGTAAAAATGGGAGCTGCCCACGTTCAGCTCTAAAGTGGTCCAGTTTGGAACGTATATGATGTGTGATTTGTGTGAGAGAGAGAGAAAGAGACAGACGTGAACAGTGAGAATAAATAGCTTAAGTTTGGAGCTCAAAGCAACTGGACATGGACTTTACAAAGAGCAGAAAAACCCCATCACAGAGATTGCATAGGCCTGGAAATATCACTTTAGTATCCAATGACTGCTGAGACCGAAACAGGTCATTTTCATATTCCTTGTGAGGGACTATCTTATAATAAGCAAAAGAGCTAAGGGCTGGAGGTTTTCTGAACATAGGTTTCCCAGAGTATTTCTTAAGAGGGAAGAATCTGTAACCCAGAAAGCAAATAAGGACAAGATCAGTTGCCTGACCCTGTAATGGTCATAAAATTTATTTTTTTAATGATGACAGTCATTAATTACCATTATTAATTACTAAGCAGCATGGTAAGTCCACTCTGTAAGTTATTCTTTTAGTCCTCAGGATTACCATATGAGGTAGGACATTAATGCTCCCATTTTAAAGGCAAGAACAGTGGGGTACCCAGATGCTAATTAGCTTGCCCGGGGCCACATGGGTAGGAACCCTGGGACTTCATGACCCTCTTCCTCTTTCTGTGGAAGTGCTGACAGGTGTAAGTTCTGCACAAAACCACACGTGTCCTCCCCAAATTATCAGTCAGACCTACCTGATGACAAAGAGCAGAAAGCTGCTGAAGGCAAGTGTGAGCAAAATAGGAAAGGCTCAGTTAGGCCATCACAAAACAAAGCAGAAAGGATCCCAGGACCCTCACTTCACAAACCTCCAAAACAATAGAATAAATGAATTCAGTTATGAAAACAAATTGCATCATAGCACAACTAACTAATTAAATACTAAGTGAGAATTGTTCAGAGAAAGTTCTTAGACTCCCAACGGAGTGATTCATTTCTGCACACACTTAGTAAGCAAAGTAAGCAAAGAAGCTCTCGTGGAAATGGAGAGAAAAAGGCAGGGGAGAAAAATCACTATTGACTTTGTGATGCATCCAGTGAATGGAACACTCAGCTGGAAACCATCACTTTGCAGACACTAGGACTCTGCAAAGTCTTGCTACCTGGGCAGTTGAAATCATCATTGAACAGTTACAGATTGCCAATATGTTTTTGACTGACAACCAGTGAGATGCAAATTTGGTGCCGTTGGTATCTTAAAGAAGAATCCCTTGTTAATGGGTTGGAAACATGACCTTAGTTCCTATCCTCCCAAAATTGAATAGATTGTCAAACGTAACTGTGTAATAATTTTATGATTTAAGATCGTTCACACACACAAACACACAGGACCTATTCCAAGTGACAAATATAGGCAAAGAAAATACAGGAAGATGTTCATGACAGCATTACTTGTAACAGGAGGACCTTAGAAGCATTAAAATACAGACTTACTAGAGACTGACTCTAAGTATCCTGACGCTTATTCATTAAAGAGTATTAAAGGGTGTTGAAAAACCATGATTAGAAATACAATTGATCACCTTGGCAAATGCTTATATACAAATAGAAAAGCTGACCCTAAGCTACGTCTATATATAATTATGACTGGGTAAAAATCCTGCCCTCGGTTGATGACAACCAAAAGACAGAGCAAGTGAAAACAGCTTGCTTGGTTGGAATGGCAGGATTGAGAGTTTTACTGTGATTTCTCTTGAAGTTTTTTAGGCAGTAAAACTAAGCAAAAAATATTATGCTTGGTTCTGATGAGATGAGTTCTTAGTTCAAAACTCCTTAATGATGCTCCCTTTCTACCTTCCTGCAGAATTAGATGCCATCTTTGGAGCTCAGCCTTCACGACCTACTGGGAAAGTTCCAACCTCTCCTTTCATTCCCGTAGCCTGTTCCTTGTGTCTCATCGCACCTGGCTATGTCTCATCGCATCTGGAGAAGCCCCCAGGGCGGTAGACAAGGCTGTCCACTCCCTCAAGGGCACTCCATCTGCATGTTTCTCTTATTCTCAGCTGTGGACATCTGGTCAAGCTGCAATGTTCCAATTCCCTCTTACCCCACAATGCAGGCACAGCCCCACTTCTCTCCCCTTCCTGCAGCTTCTCACGTCCAGCAGGACCAACCTGAAGGCTGCCTCACTGACACAGCCTGTGTTGTGCTCCATTATTTTACTTCCAGGAAACACAGTGACAGCGTCCTTTCTGATTGACTCACCCCATTTGCAACTTGCTCAGCTTATCAGTATTGCTGGGAGGGATTCATTTGTTTCAATCCCCACAGACTGTACATTTCTAGATTTTTGTGTCTCTGAAAACTTTCAAGATATCTCAAGTATAAATGTCATGATGACTGATGTCCCTTATCTTAGCCACTAGGGTTCACTGACTCATCTTCTAAGTGGTGTTCTCTGCACATTGATTGTCACCTGCCTCCCACCCTGGGTAGACTGCAAACTCTCCTGGGGCCATGCCCATGTCTGATTCACTTTGAATTCCACATAGTGGCAAGCATGGAGCTTGGCTCCTAACAAAATTTTTCTGTAGTTGACAGTACTAAAATTTTAACAGAGCCATCACCTGTCCTCTGAACAGAACAACAAACTCCACTTTACCACCACATTATGGACAGAGCGAAATCGTGTACCATGATGTGAACATCCTCCCCATAGACGAGGACCAACTTTCCTTCCACATTCCTTCCCCAGGGTTTCGTAACACTTATGCATTATGGATCAAAACCATGCTGACACCCATCAAATCCAAAGTTTTCAAGTTATGGTTTTTCTAATTCTTACAAAGAGTTTTTATCTCATTAAATTCAAAACACAATAGAAACCCAAGGAGTTTACTTTTGTGAAACTCCCTCCAATAACTATGGCAGGTTGAAACTTGGTTACAGTTTTCATATGTGTCACCTGGGAATAAGAAGAACTGAATTCGGAGGGAAATGGAGCTCACAAAGGGCTTAGCAAACACAGACTCTGTGGGTTTGCATTTCTTTATCTGCGTTAACACCCTTTGAGTCAAGTCAAGGGGACCATAATTCATGCCTGCAGCCTCCTCCAATTGGATTCATTTTATCAGCTCTTAGGGAATTTAAGAACATCTGCATGACACCCCCCTCGCTTGGTGAAAGCTGATGGATGGTGGGAGACTCCAGGCTGTCAGGGCACATCACCTTCCTCATCCATCTCCCATTTACCGGTGGGGGCCTGACAGCTTTCATATTGTTTCATTTTCTTATTGCCAAAGCCCACTAATGTTTTCTTCACAGGGAACTCGGGAACCATGGGAAAGTAAACACGGCGGCTTTGGAGGTTGTTGCCCCTGAAACTTTAAAATACTCAGCCCAAAGCAGTTTAGTCAATAACTTCTGAGACTTGGGTTCTATTGTTAATAGAACAATATTAAAAAAAAAAAAGAAAGCCTTCTCCCCCAAGATCTATCTCCGTGTTGCCGAGGAAGCTGGGGAGCTTTGCTGAGACTTTTGTAGTTCTCAGAACACAGTATGTGCACCTGTCTCCACTCCAATTAGCCCTGTGTCCCCCCGAGTATGTCAAATCTCTGAGTCCCACAGTTGTTGCATTCCTTGTTCTCAATTCAGCCCCCGTACATAGTGGGTGCTTAGGAAATTGCCCAGAAAGACTTTGAATTTTAAGAGTTGTGAATTCATTGAATCATTTGTAGATCCTTAGTTCTATCTAAATCTTGGAAGTAAACCTGATGTTTTTTTATACCTCTTTCTTGGACTATACTAAATTATTCATGAGATCAATCATTTTGTGTCTAGATTAAAATGTCAGAGACAAGAATAATGAAATCTTGGCATGTCGGAGTTTGAATAATTTACTGTAAAAACATAGGGTATTTTGTCTTATATAAAAAGCTGTATCATTTTTGCCTTCCTAGTATGCTCTTGGCTCATACACTAAAATTTTTAATAGAAAAGGTATTGGCTCTTTTAAAATTTGTCATACAGTTTCAGTGAACACCTAAAATATTATGAAAATAAGTGATTTCAAGCCAGTAATCTCTGCTTTATAATTTACTTACTTAAAAACATCATGGTGCTTTGGGGAGCTAGAACCAAGTTTGTGTAAAACATTTTACTTTCTGTGCGTCTTATACTACCTTACTAGGAAAGGTAGTGTTTGAGTTTCTAAACAGATTCTACAGTTACAATAAAATACTTTCCCATAAAACATCTATATTATTAACATTTACATATAGGCACCACGTAGAATCACAAAGGAGGACGGTTCTCAATGTAAAGTCTCCTTCTGACAATTCCACCTTCCCTCACAATCCCCCAGGGTCCTTTTCCATGGCTCATTTGCCTTTAAAGATGTTGCTTTTGGCCTAAGGTCTTGAGTAGCCATGTAGGTGGCAAATGCCTCCTCTCCTTTCCTCTTTCTTCTCTCTCTCTCTTTCCTTACTCCCCCACCTTCGTTTGCAGATCTGGCATCTGTTAACTTGATTTCTGCTAATATTTCTATAATGGCAAGTCATCAAATTGCACAAATAAACAAAATAAATGGCAGAGGGTATCACCGAGAGGTGGAGGCTTGCAGAGCACCTTGCAGGAGTCAGCCTTGTTATTTTTTTTAAGTAAATGTATTTCAGGTTAAGGTGAGAGTACAAACAACCAGATCAGAATATTTGATTAGGTAGAGTCCTCTTGTGGTTTTGTCCCATACACAAAAGGTATGCCAACCTCCCCACCCCATGCCCATTCAGAGAGATCACCCCAACCCCCTCTCTCTCATTACCCCTCCCCCAACTTGAATTGAAATGAGTTTTTCACCTATGTGGACATGCATCGGATCAGATCATCTACTGGAGTCGCCCTTTTAAAAAATCTCCTTGAAGCCTGATATGACACTGAATTGAGAGCTCTGGGCTCAGCGAGCATTTCTCCCTTCCCTCAGGGGTTCCCTCCTGGCCAGAGCCACACATGAAACCAGCATTCCGGGGTCCTTATTCAATGGTGGATTTTTTTCATGACTCTGAGTCCAAGGAGTTTTAATTTCAGGCAGAGATGACAAATATTTGGAGAAGTAGTTTGTCAAAGCAAAGACTTTCGTCCAAATTCCTGTGATGTGGTTATTCCCTAACATTTTCCCAGGTGGTGACCAAGTGACTTTATACAGATACAGGGTGTGTGGTGTGTGTGTGTGTGGTGTGTGTGTGTGTGAGAGACACAGCAAGAGAGCACGAGAAGAGAGAATTAGATTCCAAAGTCTGCTGTGAACCCCCCTTTATTCAGAGAGAATTTTTTCTATTTTTTAGTAATAGAAGAACATAATGAGAAATTGAATTTATAGACCACCCATCATGAAGAATGATGATAAATAAATCACAAACACAATACTTCTCTCTCTCATCCCCTCAGTGGAAACGCAGTACAGATGGTGGCCTCACAGGGTTATCAGCGTTAATGAGAAACAACACACGCTAAATCTCCAAGGCAAAGGTGACTGGGGTGTAGACACTTTATTCTCACTGCTTTAGATAAAATCCCCACACCACTCTATAACTCTTTTCCTTTTATTAAAAAGCCTTTTAAAAACTCTAATAGTCTTTGTATGTCAACTGTATTCCCTCCTTCTACAAATAAGTAACTTTTTTTCATTTACACTGTTTTCAAATCTATACTTTTTCTCTAAAATTTACACTGAAAAATGAACTTAGGTTCTTGCCTTTGTCTTGAAATTTCATAAATGAAAGTGTAGAATATATAGGGAAGACCCTTATTAAAATGAAAAGTTTTAAATACATAGGAAAGATCATTATTAAGAGACTTTTTTTAAGTGGGGAGGGATTGTTAACTATAAAAAAATCCATCCATAAGATCAATAATGACTGCTGAATTTATTTTTCACACACATCTAATACTCTGGTTCCAGACTTGTGTAGCCTAAGGGCTAACAGTGTTGTTGTGTGTGCACTTCCCAGTGAGAGCATTTCCTGTGATCAGCATGGCCTCTGCTCCCTGGGGCAAAGGGCCTGGGATCTCCCTCCCACCTGACCTTGCAAACCCAGCTGCCTAACCACAGAGGCCCCGCCCCTCCACCTGCTTAGAGAATTTACTTTAGAAAATTGGGCATCAGGTAAATTCTTTGTCTGCTCCTTGGAGAGGTAAATATGCTAAAGGCCTCTTTTGCAGTTTTATAACCCAGGACCATTTCCCAAGGAGAGGGAGTCTCTTTGAAATGTAAGGATCCTGGAAGGTACATCTCCCTCTCCATCTCCCTGGGAGGCAAGGAGCTTCACTCTGGTGAGAACCTTGCTCCAAGCTGTAAAAGTCCTCCTGTCATAAAGATACATTGCTCTTTTCCTTTTAGGCTACCGCAGATGGTCTTGGATTCTGTTCTCACCCCTACACCAAAACTCTCCCAAACCCGCCTTATTTTACTTAACATAAATAACATCTACTTGCTGAAAAATGGCAGGATTTCATTCATTTTTATGCTTGAGTAGTATTCTATTATTTGTGTGTATCACATTTAGAAATAAGTCAGACACAGAAAGATAAACACTGCATGGTCTCACTCACAGGTGGAACATAAAAAAGTTGATCTCCTAGAAGTAGAGGGCAGCGCAGTGCCTGCCAGAGGCTGGGGAGGGGTGGTCAAGGGTATGGTGCTACCCTCAAAACATTTCACAGGTTCAATTTCTGAATTGTGATACTTAAGCAAAACCTTTCACTGGAAATGCTAATGGTCACTTCATTTCATTTGCAAAAGTTGCAATTAAAAAATTAATATGAGCTATGAAGCTTGCATGCTTCTACTTAAAAGCTATTTTAAAAACTATGTTGCTTTTGGTAGACTTGTGGGAAAAGGCTGGATTTGTTGCCCTGCGACCTTTCTCAACTTAAGTGGTACAGCTGAAATGGCACACGAAGTTCAAGTTCATCTCTACAGGTAACAGAGCAAGAGACAATACAGAACCAGACATTCTTCCACCTGCCCAGGGATATCTACATAACTGTTGCTTCCTTCATGCCTTTATTTTATATAAATGTAGATTTCTTGGGCCTCACAAGAAGGTAGCCCCTACCTAACCCGTCCCTCCTCCCCCTGCCTTTTTTCTTCTTACCATATGCCTCTTAACATAGGGAAGTTCTCCCCTATGGAAAAATCAGCCCACCAGCAGAGATTATAAGAAATTTTCTATCACCATTTTTAGACATTTCCAAGTGCCACAGTTCACCAACAAGAATATGGATAAAATGCTGGAGCTACTTGGTTTATTAATTTTGTCTTGCACCATTATCTTGATTTCAGAAAAATGGAGAACTCTCCCTGAAACACTGAAACAGCTCCAGTACAAACTGAAAAAAAAACCCAAAAATTATTTGTATTCATGGTATAAAGTAGGTGTCCAAGATAAAATCATATTTTTCTATATGTAAGTCTGTCTAGTCTAACCAAAATTCACAAATATAATTAAATACATTTTTGGTATCACCGGATGTAAATAGCACTGTCAGAAAATATACTATTTAAGGATAGAATGATATTCATTTATATGTTTTATGTTGGTTTATTTTTAATGTGTGACAATAGCATCCTAAATTAAAATGATTTTTAAAATTTGTATTTGCTACATAATAATTATAGATTATTTTGTAACACACGTACATACAATGTCTAGTCAAATTGGTGCAATTAGCAGATTTATAACTTCAACATTTTCCATTTGTGTTCAGAACATTCCAAATGCCCTCTTCTAGCTACTTAAAAATACACAATATGTATTAATTTGTTAACTACAGTCACCCACTATGCTATAGCAGACGAGTTATTCCTTCTATATGGCCATAGTTTTGTGTCAGTTAACAATCCTCTCCCTACTCTGCCTCCTTTTGAACATCTAGCGACCACTATTCCATTCTCTACTTTTGGGACATCAATGTTTTTAACTTTGGCATAAGAGTGAATCTGAGGCTTGGCGCCCGTAGCAAGTGGTTACTGCACCAGCCACATATACCCAGACTGTCAGGTTTGAACCTGGCCTGGGCCACCTAAACCAACAATGACAACTGCAACAAGCAAATAACCAGGCGTTGTGGTGGGCACCTGTAGTCCCAGCTACTTGAGAAGCTGAGGCAAGAGAATTAATCGCTTAAACCCAGGAGTTGGAGGTTGCTGTTAGCTGTGATGCCACAGCACTCTACCAGGGTGACAGCTTGAGGCTCTGTCTCAAAAAACAAACAAAGAGTGAGACTGGAGGACATTTTACTAAGTGAAATAAGCCAAGCACAGAAAGAACAATACCTCATACCTCACGTCCTCACTCTTTTGCCTTAGTTTTTTTTTTTTTCTTTTCTTTTCTTTCTTTTTTTTTTTTTTTTTTTTTGAGATAAGGTCTCTTTCTTTTTTTTTTTTTTTAATTTAATTTTTTAAATTAAATCATAGCTATGTACATTGGTATGATCATGGGGCATCATACACTAGTTTCACAGACCAGTTGACACATTTATATCACACTGGTTAACATAGTCTTCCTGGCAATTTCACAGTTATTGTGTTGAGACATTTACATTC
>CAUYPK010021620.1:0-24310 GCA_963574355.1 Loris lydekkerianus
TTCAACATATGAATGTCATTAAAGTATTTAATTTCTCCATCATAAATGAAACTCAGTTTAGCTGGATACAGGATCTGGGGTTGAAAGTTATTTTGCTTTAGGAGATTAAAAGTCAATGACCACCCTCTTCTGGCTTGAAAAGTTTTAGCAGAGAGATCTGTAGTCATTCTAATATTCTTCCCTTTGTAGGTAATGGATTTCTTCCATCTGGCTGCTGTGAGAATTTTCTCCTTCACATTAACTTTAGTGAAGATAATTATGATATGCCTGCAGGATGTCTTATTGGGGTTGAGTCTTTCTGGGGTTCTGAAACTGTCTGCTGTCTGAATCTCAGAATCTCTAGGCATGTCTGGAAAATTCTCTTTCATAATTTTATGGAGAAGGGCCTCTTTGCCTAGTGAGCCCAGTTCATCAGTTTCAGGGATTCCAATGAGTCAGATATTAGCCTTCTTCTAATTATCCCACAGCTCTCTGACAGAATAATCTGTTTTTGCTCTCCATTTCTCTTCCTCTTTGAGAGTTTGGGAGCATTCAAAGACTTTGTCTTCAATGTCAGAAATCCTTTCTTCTGCTTGCTCCACTCTGTTGCTAAGGGATTCTACTGTATTTTTCAGATCTTTGAGGGCTGCAAATTCTTGCTTCAGTGTGTCTAAGTCTTTGGTGGTTTTGTCTTTAAATTCATTGAATTCTTGAGACAACTTTTGAATTTCTCCTTGAATTCCTAATTCTGACATTTCAATTGCTGCTCGAAGTTCTAATTCCAAATTTTCTTCCATTTTATTAATCTTGTTTGTAATCCAAATTCTGAATTCGATTTCTGACATCTCAGCTAGTTGTTTATGAATGGGATCTTCAATTATATCTGCCATAACTTTCCTTGGGGGGGCTTGATCTATTCTGGTTATTCATGTTACCAGAGCTTTTCCAGTGATTCTGCCCCATGATTGTTTTACTCTCTTTGATTTTTCCCCTGGAGCTTTGACGAGAACCCATAAAGTTCTGTGGCCTGAGAAACTGGGGCCTTGTTTGGTGTGGTGGGGCTAAGTGGTTCTGTCTTGTTTTCAGCTGGTTTCTGTTTGACCCTAGTGAAACAGTTACTCTGATTTGGAGTCTCAGCTGTGGAGAAATATCAGCAATTAAGTCACCCCACCCACCACAAGCAACAATTGGAAAAGGAAAATCAAACTTTCCTACAACCACACACCCAGGGCACCACCTGAATATTCCTCAGGGTATTGGCTCAGTTCTAAAGGTCCAAATCAATTGTCTCAGTCAGCACCTGTCTCAGGTGGGAGAGTTTAAGAGGTCTCGGGGAACTGGATCACAGGGGTCTGGTGACTACTCTGATATGGCTTACTCCAGTGCTGCATGGAGTCAGGAGAAGCCACCTAGCCAATAGATCAGTCTGGGAAGGTTGATGCCTCCTTTCCTACTTTGCACCACTGTCACACCCAGTCACTGATAGCTCTGCAGTTGGCTGACCCAGTTGCCTATAGTGAACAAATACTCCACGGGTTTGCACCTGCCTGAATCACAAGTAAATCTGCCAGGCCACTGCACTTTGCCTCTATCTAGCAGGAGGAGGTGAGTTCTGACAACCTCGGGCACTGAATGAAAGTTATGGGGTGTTCACTTAGGTCCAGCCCCGCCCCAGATTGATGTTACTAACAGAACAGAATAGAACAACTTTGTGGAATCTGCTAAATTCCCTTGCAAAGGAGAAGCTGTTTTGAGTTCCAAAGCCCTGTCTTTGCTCCTGCAGGGTTCTATTCGGTTACCTGTCAGTTCTATCCTGCTGCCTTCTTTTGTCTATAAGCTGAGGAGCCCCTGAGGGCCAGGTGCGTCTTAGGCTCAGTAAAGCGGTCCTCTGGGTCAGACCTGCCCAGGGAACTTCCCCCCGGTCTGTGAGTGGGTACTGCCTCAGGCAAATCCTTTACTCACCAGGTGGTTGCCAGCCTCCTCTGGTTGCCCAGGGAGACAGGGGGTGTGGCTTCAGAATAGCTGGGAGTGAGCCATATTACTGCTAAAAGATGGCTGCTTTTCTGTGCCACAGGGAACTGCTGCTCTGGTGTGGTTCCCTCTCAGTCAACCATCCTCCCCTTGCTCCTGTGCCTCAGAGTCAGTGCTGACCAGCTGCAGCTTAAGCACTGTCCACACCCCTCAAGAAATCACCCAAGAGTCTGGACTCCTGGGGGACAGCCTCCAGACATCAGAGTGAGAGTGGAAGAGAGTGCTGGAAGTTCAGGGTTGCAGGTAGAGAATATAAACAGTTTTATACAGTTTTATGCCTGGCCGTATTGCTGCTAAAAGATGGCTGCTGGACTGTGCCTCAGGGAACTGCTGCTCTGGTGTGGTTCCCTCTGAGCCGACCATCCTCTCCCCGCTTCCATGCCCCAGAGTAAGTGCTGACCAGCTGCAGTTTAGGCACTATCTACACCCCTCAAGAAATCACCCAAGAATCTGAACTCCCGGGGAACAGGCCTCCAGACCTCAGAGTGAGAGTGGAGGGGAGTGCTGGGAGCTCAGAGTTGCAGGTAAAGAATATATACAGTTTTATGCCTGGCAGGAGAAAGCCATGGGCATTCCAGTAGGGGAGGTAGGTCTAGTTTTTAGAGGGTCTCTCCCATGGATTGTAGTGGGAGGACCTTTGAACTCTGCCTGTTTGTTTGTGGGGCCCTCCAAGCCATTCTCATGGGGAGGAGACTCCTGTCCACTTGGTGATGGATTTTGTACCTTTTTTTTTTATTCTTGTGGTCGCAGCTCACCTCAGCAGGGTTGATGTGCGTTCTTCAACCTTCTCTCTTGGTGCAGCTCAAATTTACCAGGTTACTTGCTAAATTTTTGTCCTTTAACTGTCCTTCTGGATGGGAGCCTCTTTCTTCCATATAGTTTCTCTACCATATTGCTGTCACTGTCAGAATTTTCACTCTGAATTGGTTTGGTGAACCCAGGTTTGGGCATCTTATAGCTGTTCAGCTAGCTTCTTCTTTTATCAGTCTTCTCATCCTGGAGCTAGTGTACAGAAGCTCAACTAAAGTTATCTTCCTTGATCACCAAGTCACTTCCAAGTAATGAACAGTAAATTCTGGTAGAAAGGATTTATTCTCTGACACTCCCGACAATAGTGGCCGCAGCTCTATGAGCATGCATTTTTATAAATTTGAATTTAAAAAACTATTACCATTTAACAAAAAATAGAACATATACTTTACACACAAATTTTAAAGGGTATATATACTTTTATTGCTGTCTCGCC
The DNA here is from genome assembly GCA_963574355.1 of Loris lydekkerianus. Classification (NCBI taxonomy): domain Eukaryota; kingdom Metazoa; phylum Chordata; class Mammalia; order Primates; family Lorisidae; genus Loris; species Loris lydekkerianus. The sequence goes on from CAUYPK010021620.1 coordinate 3,257, forward strand.
AACATGTAAAAAACCTAATGTCTTCAAATGTTGCTATTTTATTCTTTACAAAATTTAGATATGGGTATTTACTTTAATTTATATCATACTATGTACCAAAAAAGTGCTATTTAAAATAAAATGTAGTCACCTGGCCCCCTGCTTTTTCATATTATGAAAGTTATCAATTTAATAATGATTAAAAACTCAAATAACACAGGAGAAAATTAACTTGTATTCATTTATTTAACTTACATTTGCAAGCTGGGATTTTGCTTTTATTTATTTTTCCTAGCTTTATTAATGTATAATTGACAAAAATTAATATTTTTTACAGTGCCCAAAGTGACTTTTTTATATAAAAATGCTTTGTGAAATGATTACAGTAAGATAATTAGCATATATAGCACTTTACATTGGCATTTTTTTGAAGTGAGAACATTTGAAATTATCTAATATTTAAGAAATTTATAAATATAAATTATTATTAACTACAGCAACCATGTAGTGAAATTTATTTACTGTATTTAGTCAACTAAGCATTATATTCTCTCACTAACACATCCAATTCCCCTACTCTCCCTTACCACAGCCCCTGGCAATCGCCACTCGACTCTCTGTTTTCTGTGAGTTAGGAGTTTTTAGATTCCATGTGTGAGAGAATGTAGTACTTCTCTTTTTAGCCTGTTTTATTTCACATAATATAATATCCCATAGGTTAATCCACATTGTCACAAATGACAGGATTCCTTGCATTTTAATGCCAAATAATATTCCACTGTATATATACACACATCATATTTTCTTTATTTATTCATCATTGATAGACATTTAGTTTGGTTACATCTTTTGGCTACTGCGAATAATGCTGCCAGAGAAATAGGAGGATAAGTATCTCTTTGACATCATCATATCACATTCTTTGGAAATATTACAAAAGCATGACTTCTGGGCCAAATGGCAGTTCTACTTTTAAATATTTAGGAAACTTCCACATTTTTCCATTATTGCTGGACTTATTTATATTCCAACCAAGAGTGTGAAAGAATTCCATTTTTTCCTCATCCTTACCCACATTTATTTTTTGATGATAGCCATACTAAGAGGTATAGTACCTTTCATTGTGGTTTGAATTTGCATTTCTCTGATTATTAGTGATGTTCAGCATTTAATAATATACATAGAGGGCATTTGATCCTTTGCTCATTTTTCAATTGAGTTATTTGTCTTATTGCTACTGGGTTGTTTGAATTCCTTATATATTTTGACATCACCCCTTAATTTATAAACCATATGGATGGTTCATCAATATTTTCTTCCATATGCAGACTGTCTCTTTACTCTGTCAATTGTTTCATTTCCTATGTAGAAGGTTTTTAGTTTGATGTAATCCTACTGTTACATTTTTGCTTTTATTGTTGGTGTTTTTGAGATCATAGCCAAAAACATCAGCGCCTAGTAGACTGATCCCATGGAGCTTTTCCTTACATTTTCTTCTAGTAGCTTTACTAGTAGTAGCTTTACTAGTTCAGATTCTTACATTTAAGTATTTAATTAATTTTCAGGTGATTGTTATTATTATTTATTTATTTATTTTTATTTTTTATTTTTTTTGCCAGAGCTGGCAGGATGTTGGAATCCCACCCCAGGGTCAGTGTCCTTTAACATCTGTGGAACCGGCAGTGATCCTCTGAAGAAAAATAAAATTAAAAGAAATGAGACATAAAAAGGCAGGACACACCCCAGGAAGGGGTCCTGAAACTTTAGCCTGTGGGCCACATGAGGTGATGTGATTGTATTTGTTCCTGTTTTTTTTTTTTTTTTTTTTACTTCAAAATAAGATATATGCAGTGTGCGTAGGAATTTGTTCACAGGTTTTTTTTTTGTTGTTGTTGTTGTTGTTTGTTTGTTTTTTAAGCTATAGTCTGGCACTCCAACTCTCTGAGGGACAGTGAGGCCTCCTGTTCAAAAAGTTTGAGGACCCCTGAAACACAACTTTCAAAGGTGAGAAACACAGGGTATTATTGCTAGCTTGTGGAGTTTCAGTCTATGGCCCTTAATGTTTGTTCCACTCAGCTTTTATCAAAGGCTATTACCTCATTTAGCCCAGATGGTAAGCTGAGGAAGGAAACAAAAGTGTCAGCAGTTTCTCTCAGTGAGCATGTTAGTTCTAGTCTATCTATGATCATTAACTTTAAGGGTCTGAGCTGCCTTGAGAAATCTGAAACCTGAACATTTTGCAAGGCAGCCTCCTGTATGTGGTTGCACACAGATTCCTCGGGGGAGGTTAGTCCTCTGTGGATTAGATGCCACAGTGTCCATCTCCTCTGAAGAATGGGTGGAACAGGGGAATTTTCCTCTAATCTCCAAACTAGAGGTGTCTTCCTTTGTTAATTAGGGTACAAGCTCCTGTGTCCATATTTTAGAGCTCAAGCTATTCCCTTGATCTTATCCCTGGTCATGATACAAATCCCTACAATGGGTATTTGCTTTGACTGTTGACTGGACAGGGATCAGCTTGGTTGATGTCCCCCCACCCCAGGCTTGCACATAGCTTTCTCTATGGCCATTCTCTTCTTAGAGTGTTTACAGACTCAGAAAGGATGTTTGCAAGCTATATCCCTCAGAGGCCAGGCTTCTAGAATAAGTAGGAACTGCTCAGATAAGTAATTTAGCTGCTGGTTTAAAAGTAATAAGCTATACTGTTTTTATTCCACCTTGCTCAGCTTATTTATGTTTCTTTCCTTTTTCTAGGGGTGTTTTCTCTTGCCAAGAATGGGGTCTTCAGTCCCCATTCTCCATAGAGTGTGAGATAAGGGTATAATTTATTTTTCTGTATATACATATCCAGTATGTCCAGCACATGTATTAGAGTAATAGACCCTTCTCAATTGTCCACTGTTGAAAAGTCAACTGACTATACATGTGCAGATTTATTTGAGGGCTATCTATTCTTGAACATTGGTTTATGTGTCTGTTTTTAAGCCAGTACCAGGCTGTTTGATTCTTATAACTTTGGAATAGGTTTTGAAATTAGATTGTGTGATGCTTTCAGCTTTGTTCTTTTTGCTCAAGATTGCTTTGAACATTTCATGTCTTTATACTTTTGTGGTTCCAAATAAATTTTAGAATATTTTTTCTTTTTGTCAAAATTTTGATAAAAACTCTATTAAATCTGTAGATCATTTTGCATAGCATTAACATTTTAACAATATTAATTTCTCCAATTCATACATCTGAGACATCTTTCCACTTATTTGTGCCTTCAGTTTCTTTTGTCAATAATTTATAGATTTCAGTGTACAGACCTTACACTTCTTTGATTAAATTTATTCCTAAATAATTTTTGCTGTCTTTTTTGTTTTGTAACTATTAAAAAAGGGACTTAAAATATTTTTCAGATAATTCATTGTTAGTGTATAGACATAATAATATTTTATGTATGTTTATTTTCTATCCTGCAACTTTCCTGAATTTATTTATTAACTCTAACCTTTTCGGGAGTAGTGAAGTCTTTTGAGTTTTCTATATATAAGATTATTTCTTCTACAGACAGGAACGTTTTAATTTCTTCTTCTTTTTTTTTTTGAGACAGAGCTTCACTATGTTGACCAGTAGAGTGCTATAGCATCACAGTTCACAGCAAACTCCAACTCTTGAGCTTGAGCGATTCTCTTGATTCTCTTGTCTCAGCTTCCCAAGTAGCTGGGACTATAGCCGCCCATCACAATGCCTGGATATTTTTTGGTTGTAGTTTGTTGTAGTTGTCATTGTTGTTTGGCAGGCCTGGGCTGGGTTCTGAACCCACCAGTTCCTTGTGGCTGTCACCCTAGCCACAGATGCCAAGCCATTTCTTCCTTCTTGATTTGTGTTCCATTTCTTTCCTTCTTTTGCTTAATTACTGTGTCTAAGACTTGTAGTACTATGTTGAATAGCAGTTGTGCAAGTGGGCATCCTTGTCTTATTTCTGATTTTAGAGGAAAGGCTTTCAATTTTTCACCATTAAGTATGATGTTAACTATGGACTCATGACATATGGCTTGTATTTATTTAAGTGCATTTATTATATACCTAATTTATTGAGAGTTTTATTATAAAAGGATATTTAATTGTACCCAATGCTGTTTTGTATCTATTGGAATGAGTGTATGGTTTTTGTTTTTCATTCTGTTAATGTGGTGTACAAATTAATTGATTTGCATATGTGGAAACATCCTTGCACACCAGGGATAAATCTGACATGTTCATGTTGAATGGTTGTTACAGTGTGCTGTTGAATTTGATTTGCTAGTATTTTGTTGGGGATTTTTTCATCTTTGTTCATCAGGGATATTGGCCTATCTGGTATCAGGGTAATGCTGACCTCATAAAATGAGTTTGAAAGTACTTCCTACTCCTTACCTTTTTGAAAAAGTATCATATGGATTGACATTAATTCTTTTTTTTTTTTTTTTTTGATCATATGCCAATTTATTGGGTTTATTTTTAATTTTATTTTTTAACTAAGTCTTTTGTACATAGATCATAAATACATTTATGCCCATTTCAGGGTGTTATTTGTACAGATTGGAATGCTTAAATCATACTAATCAGCATATCTTTCATCATTTACCCATTTATAGGACATTTGTGTTCTACACATGATAGAACCAACTTGACACTAATTCTTTTTAAAGGTTTAGTGGAATTCAACAGTGAACCATCATGTATTGGGCTTTTTTTTTATGAGACAGTTTTTAATAGTGATTCAATTCCTTCACTTATTATTGATCTGTCCAGATTTGCTATTTTGTTATGATTCAGTCTTGGTAATGTTTATTTTTCTAGGAATTCATTTATTTCTTCTTGTTTATCCAACTTGTTGGTGTATTGTTCATAGCACTCTCACATGATCCTTGCATTTTTGTGATAGCAGCTGTAATGTCTCCTATTTCACTTCTGACTTTATTTATTTCTCTTGTTTTTCTTATTCTGGCTAAAGGTTTGTGATTTTGTTTATCTTTAAAAAATTACCAACTTTTAGTTGCTTCATTTTTTTGTGTTTCTAATCTCTATTTCATTATTTGGGTTCTGATATTTACTATTTCCTTTTTTCTGTTAGGCTTAATTTTTTTGTTTTTTCTAGTTTTTTGAGGTATGTTAGGTTATTTGGAATCTTTCTTCTTTTCTGATGTAGGTATTGGTTAGGATAAACTTCCTTTTAGTACTGATATTTGGTGTGTTGTGTTTTCATTTTGATTTGCCTGAGGCTCTTGTTTTAATTTCTCTTGTGATTTCTTCTTTAACCATTGATCAATTGCTCAAGAGCATGTTGTTGAATATCCACATTTTTCTGTTTTTCTAAAATTTCTCCTATTACTAATTTGTAGTTTCTTTTTTTGTTTGTTTCCTTTTGGGGGGGTGGGGGTGATGTGGTCTCATTCTGTCACCTAGGCTGGAATGCAGTGACAAGGTTATAGCTCATTGCAACCTTTAATTCCTGGGCTCAAGAAATCCTCCCAACCCAGTCTCTTAAGGAGTTGGAACTACAGACATGGACTACTATTCCCAGCTTGATTTATAGTTTTGTATTATTGTTGCTGCTGAAGGTACTTGATATAACTTCAATATTCTTAGATTTTTTAAGACTTACTTTGTACTCTAATATATGATCTGTTCTGAAGAATGTCCCATGAGTGTCTGAGAAGAATGGGTATTCTAACTGCTTGATGGAATATTCTGTATATGTCAATAAGATCCTCTGGTCTATGGATTGTTGATGTCTAATATATGTTTATTCATATTCATCTGGATGATCCAACCAATAGTTCAATAGTGAGCTGTTGAAGGCTATTAACATGTTGCTGTCTATTTCATCTTTCAGTTCTGCTAATATTTGCTTTATATATTTAACTGCTCTAATGTTTGATACATGTACATTTATAATTATTACGCACTCTTTAAAAATTGATCGTTTTGTTATATAATGACGTGGTGTGTCTCTTTTTATAGTTTTAAATATAAAGTCTATTTTGTCTGATATAATTATTACCATCCTCCCTTTTCATTGCCATTTTCATGGAATATGTTTTCTAATTCCTTCATTTTCAGCCTATGCATGCCCTTAAAGCTAAAGAGCGTCTTTGAGGCAGCATGAGGTTAAATGTTGTTTCTTTTTTTAAAAAATTTATTATTAAATCATAGCTGTGTACATTAATGCAATCATGGGGCACCATACACTGATTTTATATAACATTTGACATATTTTCATCACACTGGTTAACATAGCCTTCATGGCATCTTCTTAGTTATTATGTTGAGACATTTATATTCTACATTTAGGAAGTTTCACATGTACCCTTGTAAGATGCACCGTAAATGTAGTCCCACCAAACACCCTCCCTCCACTCATTGTTCCCCCTCCTCTCCCTCCCTCTTTCCCTTCCCCATATTCTTAGGTTATAATTGGGTTATAGCTTTCATATGAAAGCTATAAATTAGTTTCATAGTAAGGCTGAGTACATTGGATACTTTGTACCAGAATGTTTATTGCAGCCCAATTCATAAGTGCTAAGTCATGGAAAAAGCCCAAGGGCCCATCAATCCACGAATGGATTAATAAATTGTGATATATGTACACCATGGAATATTATGCAGCCTTAAAGAAAGATGGAGACTTTACCTCTTTCATATGTTCATGGATGGAGCTGGAACATATTCTGCTTAGTAAAGTATCTCAAGAATGGAAGAAAATGTATCCAATGAATGTAGTTTCTTTATCCTTTCAGTCAGTATATCATTTGATTATAAAATATAATAATGCATTTAAATTAAAGCAATTATCAATAGATAAGAATTTTTCCCTGGCATTTTGTTAATTGTTTTGTTTCATATTCCCTTTGTTCTAATCTTCTTCTCTTATTTTCTTGCTTTGTATTTCGAAGACATTTTTTATAGTCATGCGTTTTGATTCCTTTCTTTTTATCATTTGTATATTTACTATAAGTTTTTTCTTTGTACTTCCATGAGACTTACATAAAACATGTTATGTTTGCAATGGTCAATTTTTACTAGAGATAACTTAACTTCAACCACATACAAACATTCTACATTTTAAGTTTTACTCTCCTCATATTTTACATTATCAATGCCAAAATTTATAGCCTTTATAAATTGAGTATCTTTTACCAAATCATGTAGTTATAGTTATTTTTAATACTTTTGATTTTTTACTTTTATACTAAAGTTAAAAGTGATTTATGCACCATGATTACAGCATTAGAATATTTTGTGTATGACTGAATTACCAACTAACCTTCACAGTTAGCTTTACACTGTCATGTTTTCATGCTATTTGATAGCATCCTTTTATCTGAAGACTTCCTATTACCATTTCTTATAAATTAGAACAAGTGGCAATGAATTCCACAACTTTTGGTTGTCGAAGAAAATTATTACCTCTCTTTAATTTCTGAAGGATAGCCTTGAAATATATATAATAATATTCTTGATTGAGATGGACTTGGAGGAGGGACAATTTGCAGAATTTTGAATATTATTCCACTCTTTTTTGGCCTACAAAAGGCTTGTGCTCAGAAATTTATTTATAGTCATATGAAAGTTACTTTGTGTATGACAAGTTGCCTTTTCTTTCTTACTTTCAAAATTCTCTCAGTTGACATTTGAGAATTTGATTATGCTGTGTTTCAGATGAAATTTATTTGTATTTAATACATTCGGGGGGTTTTAGTTTCATGGATCTGAGTGTTCCTTTACCTATCTATAGTTGAGAAATTTTCTGTCTTTACTTTTTAAAATAAGCCTTCTGTCCATTAATCTTTCTCTGCTCCTTCTGGAACACTCAAAATGCATATTTTGGTTTGTATGATGGTGACCTATAATTCTTATAGTATTTATTCATTCTTTTAAAGTTAACTTTTATTGATATATGAAGATGTCTAGTAAGCATATGTGAATCAAAAGAATTGATGATATTTACTAAGCCCTGGAAGACATTCTGCTGCCTACTACTCACTAAAGAAATTGATACACATAAGGAGTGTGTATCTCTTACAATTGATACACATTGATAGAATTGATACAATTGATACACACAACAGTTCTCTAGAGACCAGTAAAAGTAAAGGAAATATTCATTTTTCCTATAACTATTTTCTGAGTTTTGTAGTGCCAAATATGTAGTATTACAAAAGACATAAAATGATCCTGTCACTGATACACTGTCAATCTAGTAGGCAACCAAACAATAAGCAAATAATCTACTAAATATATCCAATTAATTTCCAGTTTCTCTTTAAATGTCCTGAAATAATAATGTGATATTATTCTTTATTCAGGAAAATGTGATAAGAAAGCAGTAGAGGGTAGCACCTGTGGCTCAGTGGGTAGGGTGCCGGCCCCACATACTGAGGGTGGTGGGTTCAAACCCGGTCCCTGCCAAACTGTAACAAAAAAATAGCCAGACCTTGTGGCAGATGCCTATAGTCCCAGCTACTCGGGAGGTTGAGAAAAGAGAATCAACTAAGCCCAGGAGTTGGAGGTTGCTGTGAGCTGAGACACCACAGCACTTTACTGAGAGCCATAAACTGGGACTCTGTCTCTACAAAAAAAAAAAAGAAAGAAAAGAAAGAAAAGAAAGAAAGAAAGAAAGACAGAAAGAAAAGAAATAGTAGAGAAGAATTCCTTTCACAGGGTTGATGGAGATGACTTCTCTGAGTTGGTAATATATAATTTGTAAGCTAAGATGTGAAAGGTAAGAGACATTTATTATTTGAAGGCTGATAACCCTCAACTTAACTATTTCCTCTCCAGGGAACTGCCTTTGTTAGGGCAATCAGAAATGTACCTGTGAGGAAAAACACTGGCATCTTTGAGAAATTTTGTGATGGTTATCATCCATCCCAGTTTAGGGTTGATAGCAGAAATGCAATGATGGAGTGAGAATGTAGAATTTCAGAAGAGCAGAGACCAGATGGAAGAACCTAAGCAACAGTGAAGAGGTAGTTGAAACTCTTAGTGAATGGAAATTCCATTAAGGCAATCAGAGCATTTTGACCTACAGAGATCTGTGATGATGGTTAATTGTAAGAGACTGAGCATCAGGCTTATAGAAGCAGCCACTGGCTCTTGAAGAAGGTGCTGGTAGCGAGACAATCTCCTAGCCGGTATGGAAATGTTTTGCAGCCCTGGGACAAGCCCACAAGCAGCTGCAGGCATTAATGAGGTAAGATCGGCGCTATACTTTGTAACATTCGTAGGGCATCAGGATGGAGTCCAGCCAGGGTGGAAAGAGCATTTAGCAACCATTGAACATGTAATCCTAGCATGTGGGTCCCCACTTCTATGATTTGAAGCTTCAATAAAAGGCCAAGAGAGAGGTTTCTTGGGACTCTCAGAGAATAGACGGGAAGCCCACCTCTTACAGGCATGTACCTTCAATCTGTGTCCCAGCTGTTTCTATTTGTGCGGTGATGGGGTGCCACAGTTGGCACTGACAGTTAATGTACATGCTTTTTGAAGGAAAGATAGATGGACAGTCAACAAGAATGTGAATAATAATAATAGAAGATCTTTTTAAGAGAAGGCTCACTTCATCCAGTTTAAGATTCAAGTCAGTGCTTACCTTCTGAGCTCACTGATTAAAGAGAAGTTGTGATTTCCCTTGAGGCAACTCCACAATGCAAATGCAGGGTAAATACATAAATACAACACTTAGATGCTTCCTTAGGAAATCTGAGTCTGTGTATCAGTGTAACACACACTACAGAAAAGGGAATACCCAGACTTTTAAGAATTGTTAGATATGGTGACATTAATACAAGAGGAACTGAAACATCCTTAAATCCTACTGGGATGGGGGACCACATGAATGTTGAACTGAACCCATCTCCTGTTGATTTTGGTGGGTACTTCAACCCACACTGTGGTCACTTTCCTGGTTCCTGAGTATACATTCTATCCCCAGAAGCAGAATAGAATAGAGAGTAATAGAATACAGGGTGACCTGTGTAAGATTCAGCCTTCCCTGCTCAAATGCTTCTATTGATACCCTCCAAGGGCCAGCTCCTTCTATTGTCATGGTATCATATATAGCATTACCTTAAACTAAGGGACTCCTGTACTGCAAAAGCAAATGATAATGTAATAATTATCACATTTAATTGCTCTGTGAAGATGGTTACCCTGATACAATAGGAGAATTGCATTCTGAGAACTCAGCTAAAATGCCAGCTCCAGACTAATATCTTGCAAAATTGAGTAGCAGTTCCCTACAACACAGAAGAAGCACTTAACCAATAGCCAACACTCAATGGCTAGAACACAGAGGTCAAGGAACAAAAGATTGGAAGGAGAATGGCGTTTCTCAATACCATTCTCAGGGGCCACTGTGCAGAATTTATTCTTCTACAATCACTTTAATCTCTTTTGGATTAGAAATTCTAGTCTACAGAAAAGGAAGGAAGGGGAGTTGCATAAATACTTTATTGAGGGACATGATAAGTTTTCATCTGAATTGTAAACAGTAACTATAAACTTTGGATCTTCATTCAATTTAACAATCAGGCTAAAACAGGAGATATTGTACTAGTTGAGGTGATTAAGCCTGATTATTATGGAGATTGAGGAGTTAGTACACAATAGTGTGGGGAGGAATATGTGTAAGACCCGTGGTCTTCATGGATGTATCTTTGATATTTCCATGGCAAGTAATAGTTGTGAATTACAATTATGCCAACCACTCACCAGAGGGAAGGAGCATGCAAGGTTAGAGCCCTCAAATTAAAAACTTCTAGGCATCCTAGGAAAAATATCACAAGAAACATATCCAGACCTGTGGAAGTGCTGTGTGAGAAGAAACAAGTCCAGACTCAGTAAGGAAGGAGTGAAACGTAGCATCAGGGCAGCTCTGCATGCTGCTACACTGTCTGTTAAGGGGATTGTAAATTTCCACTACCTTGAAATATTGGACTTGCACTTCCATTCTCAGAGAAATGAGGGTAGCAATTTTTCATACAGAGTGTAAACAGATGTGAGTGACTGAAGAGTTAGACTATTCTGGGTCCAGATTGAATTATCCCTAGTGGTTTGAATTAAAATGGTGGCAGATAAAACAAATGTAAGTGAAAAGTATTTGAAATACATTTTTCAGGTCATACGTATGATGGGATATGATAGGTAAGATAAAGAAAAATTAAAGGATGATTCTAAAGTTTTTTGCCTTGAACAACTAGCTAGCTGATAGTGTTATTTATCTAGATGGAGTAGTGAGGTAATGCACATGCTAATTATTCAATTGGGCTCACCATCTCTACATATTATATGTATTTCAACATATTATGTTACATAAAATAAACATACAATTTTTTCTTCGTCAAAATAATCTATTAATATATAGTGTCCTGATATGATGATTCACAAAAGGTACCAAGTTGGAACAATGCTCAGTTCTGACATTAACATGTGTGTCTGTGTGTGTGCACGTTTGTTGTGTGTGTCTGTGGGTTATCTCTAAGTGTGGTGTTGAAAGTCACAGAAATTCCTATGTAACCAACATCACTTCATATTTGCATTTCTTGATTTTTCTCCATAAAGAAAACTAAAATCAGATAGTTGGGATTTATAAGATGCCTTAAAACCAATAGGGTGTATTCCAAAGATGGTCCCTTTAAATTCTAGTTGACAGGTAAACTAAGCTACTGCAACCTCTCCTTTAGGTTCTTTAAAATGTTAGAAAACATTTTGTTCTGAACCTTGCACATAGCATGCACTTAATAAATAAATAAATAATGGATCGAATCTCTGATTAGGTTATGTCTCGCTGAACCTTCTGGCAATATTCCTTTGTTCTTAGACTCCAGGCAGGCTCACAAGGCTATCTACACCTGTCTTCCCCATTACACAGTGGTATTTCTGCTCTTTCTTAGGAATGGAATGTCTTACCATCTGTTCTGCCCAGCCTCTGCAAAGCACTGTTTGTTTCCTAGTTACTATTTAGATAACTTTCTCTATTGGTCTACTGGCCATTTATTTTATTAATAAGTCATTCAATGTGTGTATGTGTGTCCTTTTATTTTTAACAAGTAGATACAACTTTTTAGTAAAAGGTCAGAAATAAAAGACAGTTTTATAAATGTTACATATCTCATTTATTTAATAAAAATTTACTAGATATGAAATCAAAATGCATCTTCATCCATTTGAGCTCAACTCTCTAATTTTAGCTTGGGTTGTAGATAACACAGTAAATGTAATTTGTCATCATAAATGTATTATTATTTAATCATATGAAACTTTTAGTTTATCTTGAGCAAACTTTATGGTGGTTTTAATACATGGAAGCCCTCTTGACAGATATGATGAAATAGATTTATCACTCTTGACAAATTATATTGCAAAATGTCCTCTCATGACTGCCCACAATAGAACTCGTATACCCGTATTCAACAGGAATGTCACCTGTGTTTCTTATTTTATAACCTTGTTTGGTGGTAATCTAAAACTGCTTTTTTGGAGGGATTGTAGAGTACTCAAAATGCGAGATGGCTATAAGAATAATTGTATGAATGAAAGAAACCTGTAGCCCTTTAAATCAAACTAAGTAGTGTTTTATTAAAGTACTCAGCAAATCAATCTAAATCCAAGGATAATAAAGCCCTAATCAGGTGGTAGAAAAAATAATAGGTTGTCATGCATGAGGAAAAATAGGCAATCATGAAATGTTTTCTTTAATTAGGTTGTGTAAAGTGGAGGAACTGAGTAGGAGCTGGCAAGACATTCATCATGAGCAAGGTGGGAAATTATTTAGATTACTAAAAAAGGAAAATTGAGTGTGATACACTTGGATTTGACTGGACAGAAAATTAAAGCTTTTTTTCACCCACAACTACATGTACTGCTTTGCTACATATAACTATTGACAGGTGTGGGATTTTGAATCCAGCCAGTTTGTCATCTGCTTTGCTAAGTCCACACACATTAATTATTTTCTTATAATTTTAATTTTAGCAATGCTCTGGGCCACTGGATGTGTTCCTCCAGCATTCTTACTACAAAACTGCCTCTTACCTCCAATGGAATTTAGCTGCTAATAAACTTGAGATTGGTTATTAAGCATGTCTTATTTTCTGCTTAAACTGAAAGGCATAATTGATGCTATCCGGGATTGTTAAGTACACCCTGTACAGAGATACTATTACAGATTACAAACATTAGTAGACAGATTTCTTGTTAGACATTGTTGCCTTTGTAGCTAAGACTGTTAAATACATTTTTTAAAGTCTTAATTTAAGCAATGCAATGACATGATTTCAAATATTTGCCATATCATGACAAACCTCTCAGACAAAATTATGTTTACAAATTAAATCTGGGAAATTCAGCCTTCATCATGCCAAATAATACCCTCAAACACTTGGAAGATTGCTTTATTTTTCCACCGTACAAGTCATTTCCACATGTCTCCAGTGATACTGCTAATTAAAGACACGATGGACCTGTGTCTGGCTCTCTTGTATTTCTTTGCAGGTAAATCAACTGTGCAGAGGGAACATACTCACCACAGAAAAATCTGGGAAGCTTAGTTTCCCTGAATGGCAATGACGGGGTTTAGAATAAACTAAAGAATGGCAAATGCCAATGATGAACACATCTAGGATATTTGTTGAGAAACTATCGCCAGTAAGTCCAGATTTGACCCAAAAATCTTTGGAGGCAGACACTGCTGATGCCATCTCAGGATTTCCCTGGCCCATTTATGAGGTAAGGTTGTATTTTTGTGGACATTTACACTATTTGCCACTATGTCAAGCACCTATTTCTCACTAAGGAGCCTGTTCAACCCGTACATGAGTTAGACCAGAGCACCGAAGTGTTAAAAATCCCGGAAGATGCCAGACAAGCAACACTTCAACTATGTGGTGAGGGTTGACATCATTACCCAGAGTCCTCAGCTCCTACATCAACAAACCTCCTTCTGTACAGAGTCCTGAGGGGTCTCCAGTATGATCGAGCCCCAGGTGCTTACAGCAAAAACCTTTCACATTAACTTAACCATTATTAGCTTTCCTCCGTTCCTTCATCTGCTATAAGCTACTTGTTTCTGGGTCTAATTTGTGGAAAACTTCTCAACTCACACTCTGGGAAAAAATTATCAATTACCATAGCTGCATATGAGATGAGAATTCTCTGTCAATGTAGCAGAAGTTGCCAAACACTATAATCTAACTTCTACTACAAGTCCAATAAGCCAAATACTGATTTATTATTTAATTTCCTCTCAATCTATCATAGGCATTACTCTGCAATTAATTATAAGACCAAATTATTTGGAGATGTTTTCTTTGACTTGGCTCAGTCCAAGTTATTGTACTTATAAATTAAATCAATGATACCTTACAAAGAAGGACTTCTTCTTTTTGTGGGCAAGTTCCTACTGAAAATGTTTCTTGGAGGATAATTTACCAGGATGATGAATTTTCCTTTGCTTTTAATATAAAAAAGGGGCTTATTTTTGAATTCCACAATTGACATCTACTATTTTTTTTAAATAAAAGACTATTCTAATTAAATGGAGATAGTTACTCGAAAATTTAACACCATCAAACATTTTTCTTTAATGAATTATGCTATTTACTTGGTTTTGCTAAACATCTTTATAGCTATCATAAATTATATATTTAATATTACTCAAAAACAAAACATGAATGATATATTTAAAAACCCACAGAGATAAGTAAATGTAAAATAAATCAATAGAAGAATGCAGTTGGGGGTGACATAATGTATAAGGTTGTTATTTCTTGGACTATCAAACCAGAATACTCTGAGAGGAGATTGTTACAAAAGGCATACCTACTGTGAAAGAATTTAGGGGATTGTGGCAAGGGTTTTCATGTGGGGACTCCAAATAAGTTCTTCAAAATGTAAAGATATGCCTCACAAACACAAGGTAAGTCTTAAAGAAGCTCTTTGCACAATTAAATCTCGTAAACTACATATACCTGGGAGAATGTTGGAACGCACAGATGGGCAAACATTCCTGAAACTACTGGCACAGTGTAGTTATTTTGTTTTCCACGGTATCTGAACCTAACACAACAGTTCTTAAAGTTTTGATTTCACCAGAATCACCCAGAAAACTTTGTAGAAGTGGAAATTCCCAGTCCCAATCCCAGAAATTCTGACGAAATATATCTGAATGGCTCAAGTGACATGTATTTCTGCAAAACAACCAGGTGATTCTGATAAATAGACAGTCCACAGACCATACTTTGAGAAAACATGGTCCATTGGGTTACTTAATAAATTCTTGTTGAATTGAAATTTAAATGTTTGAACATCAAATGTAAATAATTCTTACTTTGTTTAAGAAGGAATAAATAATAAATTATATCAAGGTGAATATATTATACATTTTTCTCATGGATTATACCAATCCATTGACAATCAATGAGTATAGGAACAATTAATCTACTCATGGTGAAGTAGCTTCTCATTAGCCTACCAGAGATTTGCAGACATTAAATCGCCTGGCTTGGTCCCAGGAATGTGCCCCATGTTTCATTACCTCCCGGGTGATATTAAACTAACTTCATACTTGCATAGCTTTCATATTTTCATGTGCAGCCTGGTCGGATGTCTGCCCGAGCTGCAGCAGGTCTGCTTGATTTAGTGGTTCAACAAACCCGCCAGAGAGGTCCTATTACCTCTTTTCCACCAACTCATGAAGAACCAACCTACAAATCACTTGTCAACAACTTTGATCTACCTTGTTTCAGGTGGTTTACTCTCTGTCTATTATTTCTGCTAAGAGACCCGTGAAAATTAAATACAGACCCTGCTGATGCTTGACTGACCCAGCGCTCCATCATAACAGCAGTGTAATAGCAATAAATCATTTCAACTTTAATCTATTGTTATTGATGAATGTACAATTATTTGTCATCTAATATGCTGAAAATGATGACCAAAGAAATAGATCAACTTTTTTTCTTCTTCCAAGTGCGGCATTGATGGATTGTATCCCTAAGCTGTTATTACACTTATAATGCACCCCTCTGCACCGACAGCACAGCTAGTTTTTTAATCATTCCATGGTAATCAACTTAAGACAACACAGCAAGACTCATAACTCATGTTCTTTTCTTTTCTGGCAGTGATGGGAAATGAAAATGTTTTTATTCTTTTGAAATAATTCTTACCTGACTAGCCTGAAGATTGCTTTAAAATTGTAAATAAATGGTTGTTTATTGAGCTGGAACTGAAATGTGACATATTAAAATGTCTTTTTCCAAAGGGGAAAAAATTATTTAGGCTTGAGTGGAATGAGACAGTGAATAAATACATATATATATATATACAATTTTTTTTTTAACTGGTTCATTGCTAACTTGATACTCCAGGGGAATATTTTAGCAAAGCCAATGTTATAGGCAAAAATTTTATGAGGAAAATAACAACATAAAAATAAGAAATAATAATTCCTCTGAAATCACTAGTCTACTCTCTTCTTGCAATTGTTCTACCAATCCTCTCATTTGCTTTCATTACTGTTTCATGTGGCTGGTAATTTTTATGTGATGAGCCACACAGATCAAAAAAGAAAAAAGAGAAGAGATTTAACCAACAATTAGCTCAACATAAAGTTTCCTCTTAAAGCAACAACATGCACATAGCTCAATATTAACAGAAGATTCAGCCTATGGGGGCCAAAATGAATTAACTTTAATCCCTGTCATAACTTGTTTTTATGTCATAAAAAATTTTGAAATTTCCTACTGAATCTTTCTTCCTGCCACGTGTGTGGGCATAGAGGTGCTTTTCCACAAATAAAACAAGTACTACCAGTGGCATTTCTGAGTCTAAGTAAACACACTTTGATTCCCACACAGGGCCCTGCTTTTATATTTCACTAATTTCAGAACTAGCTAGAAAAGTAACAGCATCCTTAGATTCTTAAAAATACATGGTTGATGGGTATCCTAAATAGGGACGAGATTAAGACTTCATGATTCTAGAAGTGTTTTCTACAGAACAGCAGCACCAGCAGTACCTGGGAACTTGTTAGAATGCAAACCTGTGAGCCCCAACCCTCTGAACAGGAAGCTCTGGAGGAGGGTTTAAGGACACTGTTTAAATAAGTCTCTAGGTCAGTGGTTCTCAACCCTCCTAATGCTGCGACCCTTTAATATAGTTCCGGTGGGTCGCAACAGGTTGAGAACCACTTCTCTAGGTGAATCTAATGTTTATGAAATTTAGGAAACCTTGATTGAATAAGGTTTCCTGTCTTTGTGTGATGTCTTGTCTGGTAAAGGACCCAAGATCAATATGGTAGGAGGACGCTTCTGCAGCATAAGGCACTTGGTGAGCACGTGGCTGTGGAGCCACACTGCCTAAATCTGCATCCTGGCTTCTGGTGCACCATCCATGTGACCCAAGGAAAGTTACTTACTCTTTCTCTGCCTCAGTTTTCACATTGGCAAAATGGGAATAAAAGTAGTAAATACTGAGAAGATCAATTTGTTAATACATGTAAGGGACTTAGATAAGTCCCCAGCATATAATAAACAATAAACCCCAGAAAATAAACACCCAAACTCTGTGTCTGTTATAGCAGGGATCAAGAATGAACAAGATTAAATAGTTTCAGAGAAAATATAAAGCTCTAAACTATCAAAACTGAGATATGGGAGGTGAGTCAAGTTATAAACTGTTTTCTGCAATGGTGGGAGACAACTGGAGACACTCATAAACAGGGGAGACTTATGATAACCACTATGTAATGAGTAATCATCTACATGTGCTATGATTTAAATATTTAAGTTGGTGCAAAAGTTACAGCGATTTTGAATCATGAGTTTTAAATCATTATCACTAGTCTCAAAGACATATTTATTAATCAAAATAGGAACCATTAAAATCAAGACATTGTTGCCAATGAAAAATAAGTTTGTTTCTTTCTGTAGCATCCATGCTCTGGTTTTGATGAACCCTTGGAAAGCATTTTTGGCATCCTGCTGGTTATGGAAGCATTTTCTTTGCAAAAAATTGAGATGCTTGAAGAAGTGGTACTCTATTGGCTAGAGGTCCAGTGAATATAGTGGTTGAGGCAAAACTTCATAGCCCAATTCATTCAACTTTTGAAGCGTTGGCTGTGTGACGTGTGGTTGGCCTATGTTGTGGAGAACTGGCCCCTTTCTGTTGACCACTGCCAGCTCCAGGCATTGCAGTTTTCAGGCATCTCGTTGATTTGCATAACATGCTTCTAGATGTGATTATCACTGGGATTCAGAAAGCGGTAGTGTATCAGACCATCAGCAGACCATCAAACAGTGACCATGACCATTTTTTTGGTGCAAGTTTGTCTTTGGAAAGTGTTTTGGAGATTGCTCTTGGTTCAACTGCTGAACTGGTCATTGCCAGTTATCCTATAAAATTCATTTTTTGTTGTTCATCATAATCTGACAGAGAAAGGATTCTTTGCTATTGCATAGAATAAGAGAAGATGACACTTGAAAAATACGTCCCTTCTGGAAGGATGTTTGGAGAATACTTAGAGACCTAAAAATAGACCTGCCTTTTGATCCTATAATTCCTCTTCTAGGTTTATACACAGAAGACCAAAAGTCACAATATAACAAAGACATCTGTACCAGAATGTTTATTGCAGGCCAATTCATAATTGCTAAGTCATGGAAGATGCCCAAGTGCCCATCGACCCACGAATGGACTTGCAAATTGTGGTACATGTATACCATGGAATACTATGCAGCCTTAAAGAAAGATGGAGACTTTACCTCTTTCATGCTTACATGGATGGAGCTGGAACATATTCTCCTTAGCAAAGTATCCCAAGAATGGAAGAAAAAGTATCCAATGTACTCAGCCCTACTATGAAGCTAAACTATAGCTTTCACATGAAGGCTACAACCCAACTATACCACAAGACTATGGGGAAAAGACCAAGAAAGGGGAAGGGAGGGGGGAGGTTTCGATGGAGGGAGGGTGATGGGTTGGGCCACTTCTATGTTGCATATTTTTATCTATAATAAAAAAAAAGAAAAAAGGCATACGTTATCATTATTACAAGTGGAACAGATATTCTATACAAATCCTACAACCATCAAAAAAATAACAAAAAAAAATTAGGAATAACTTTAAGTTAATTTGAAAATTTATATAAAATCGACAAATTCCTAAAAAAATGCAAACAGCTTAACAAACTGACAGAAGAAGTAGTTTTACAATTTTTTTATTTTCTGGGGCAGAGTGCAGTGGTATCATCATAGTATATTGCAACCTCAAATGCCTAGGCTCAAGTGATCCTCCTGTCTCAGCTTCTCAAGTAGGTGGGACTACAGGCAAAACGCCACCCTGCCCAGCTAAATTTTTAATTTTTTAGAGGCAAGTCTCACTATGTTGTTCAGGCTGGTCTTGAATGCTTGGCCTCAAGCAATCCTCTTGCCTTGGTCTCCCAATGTGCTGGTATTACAGGCATGAGCCATTGCACCTGGCCCAATTTTAATTAAAAAAATTTCAAACAACAAAAATAACACAAACAACAAAGACATCAGCCCCAGATATCTTTATTGGTTAATTCTACCCAACAACTACAACAAAAATTCTACCTAGCACTCATGCCACCTTACACAATTCTCTCAAAGAATTTAAAAAGGGAAATATTCTCCAACTTGTATTATGATGTTATCATAACCTTGAAAGCACAAGACAAAAAGGAACACAGGCCAATCTCTTTTATAAACATGGATGCAAAAATCCTGAAGAAGGTACTAGCAGTCTGAATTCAGCAATATACAAAAGTGATAATATATCATAATAACACATTTTAGTGAAATTGGTTTAATATGTGAAAATCAATCAACAAACCTAGATTAAGAGAATAAAGAAAAAAATTATATGATCACTTCAATAATTATATGCAATGATCAGCAGAAAAAGAATTAGATAAATGTCAACATCTATAATCAAAATTATTAACAACAAAGGAATAGAAAGGAACTTCTTTTATTCAAAAAGTAAGTTTGAGGGGTGGCGTCTATGGCTCAAAGGAGTAGGGCACAGACCTCATATGCTGGAGGTGGAAGGTTCAGGCCCAGCCCCAGCCAAAAACTGCATATATATATTAAAAAAAGAGACAGCTTGAATAAAAGAAAGAGAGAGAGAGGAAGGAAGGAATGAAGGAATGAAGGAAGGAAGGGAGGGAGGGAGGGAGGCAAACTCTTTACCAAGGTCATACTTAATGGTGATATATGGAAATAATTCCCTTTGAGATTAGAAACTAGATTAGGATGCCTATTACATAAGCATTTATAGAAATTGTACTAAAAATCCTAATTGGTATAACAAGATATGACAAAGAAAAAGGAAAGGTATTACCGTATATACTCGAGTATAAGTCGAGTTTTTGTGCCGAAAATTTGTGCCGAAAAACCCGAACTCGGCTTATACTCGGGTCATACAGGTTATTTGATTCGGTGCGCATGCACCTAATCAAATGCACGTAGTCTCCAGTCGTCTTCTGCCATCTGCTTGAGGGGGCAGTGCTTCAGCTCAGTCCTCAAGTTATGGCTGAACTGAACTATATTTTACTGAACTATTTAACCCACAATATTTAATGGCAAATTTAATTAAGTTAAAACCTTATTTAAGGCAATAAAGTCTTGTAAATAAATGTTTATAAATCCTGAATGCTTATAATCAGGGGTTTTGGAGTATAAGATTCAGGATTTTTGACTATTTACATGTTTAGCTAATAGAACTAAGCTGAGACCTGTCATTATTTTTAAAAGGAAGACTTTGCCTAAAAAGGTCAAATTCCCACCAGGAATTACAGTGCACATACATGAAAAAGGCTGGATCGATGAAGACGGAACAAAAAAATGGCTGGAAGAAATTTGGAACGCACGACCAGGAGAAGCTTTGACGAAAAGTCCATCGTTGCTGGTTTGGGATATGTTCAGAGCTCACACATCTGATGACATAAAAATACTGGCAAAGTCATCTCAGGTTACTTTGGCCAGTATTCCTGGTGGGCTTACATCTGTATTGCAGCCCCTA
>CAUYPK010021622.1:0-48660 GCA_963574355.1 Loris lydekkerianus
GGGGAAGGGAGGGGGGAGGTTTTGGTGGAGGAAGGGTGATGGGTGGGGCCACATCTATGGTGCATCTTGGAATGGGTACAGGTGAAACTTACTAAATGCAGAATACAAATGCCTACATACAGTAACTAAGAAGATACCATGAAGGCCACGCTGAACAGTTTGATGAGAATACTTCAGATTGTATATGAAAGCAGCACATTGTACCCCTTGATTGCACTAATGTACACAGCTATGATTTAACAATAAAAATAAATAAATTAAAAAAAAAAAAAGAATACTTGTCCCTCTCCCCTGTCTTCCATATCCTGATATTTTCTTTAGGGCAAAATGCCTTCCTAAGCTGCAGTAGAAGAAACACAAGGTTTGGACTCTGACATTCTTTTACAGAATTGTGTGCTCCTTCTCAAGGTGATCAATGACTTATTCCTCCTGAACGACCATCTTCTCCCCCAGATTCCAGATTCTTGGAATGATAAAACAAGAATGTACACACATGTTTGACCATGAAGAGTTTTCCATAAGCATTATTCTCGGGATTGCCATTATGATCACGAGTCAGGGTTTCACATGGCTCCAGGACTGTGCTGCCTTCGGGAAGCTGGCCACAGGACTCGCTGTGTCATTTCTCAGCTGGCAGGACTTCCTTCTCCCTGCCTGTGTCCAGAGCAGTGGCAGCTGCCCATTGCACGCAGAGATTCTGAAGGGATGGCAGAGTTTGCTTTTCATCTTAGCTGTCTCCGTCCAACTCTGTTTGATCGGGAACAGGCTTTCCTCTTGCCACCTGTCAGGGGAATGCCTTTGCCAGAGCAGAGGGTATGCTCCCCGCTCCCGCAAGCACTGGTCCATCAGCTGTAGCTGTTTCCCATTTTCCTCACCTGCAGGGCTTCAGGCCAGACTCCTGGAGGCTGGGCACAGGCGAGGTGAGGAAAGAATAAGAGCATCTGGTCTCGGGGAAGTCCTTTGTCTCAGCATCAGGGTCTGTGGCTCCCTGTGCTGTGTGCCTGGCTTCCACCCAGCCTCATCCTTGCCCTCTCTTCCAGGCTGTGGGCTGCTGACATCTCGTGTGCCATCTATGGCCTGCCTCACTCTGCTGCTGCAATCCCTGACAGCCTTCACGTGAACTCACGATGTCTTGCCTCGGTTTGCATTGAGTAACTGCCATATTGAATATTATCTGCTTGCTTAGTTTCTGAACCCACTGCTGCCTAATTCCCCTGCCTTTGCTGATGTCTCCTTTTCCAGACTTTCTGTATTCAGAAATATACAGAGAGAGCAAGTTAGCAGAAACCAGTTGAAATGTCCTGAGCATTGTGTGAAGACAGTTTGCAATTGCATAGACCTGGATTGGAATTCCAGCCCAGCCACTTGCTTGCCCTGGGGTGCTAGGTCTGGTGCTTAATGTCTCTGAATCCCTATTTTTTAATATGTAAAGGCACAAAAATCTTTCATAGGCGCCCTTGCTAGTGGTGGGTGGAGCAACAGACGAATGATTGTTCCTGACTATCAGGATTGTCTGTGAGTCATTATAGGGAGGAGAGGGATGGGAATCAACTCTGCATAAAGCCCTATTTAGACGTACTGAAACAGGTGAAATAATTCAGAATGTTACCACTCAAAAACAGCCAACCTTTAAAAGTAGATCTCTGTAACCTTGGTATACCCCTGCCAAGAAGGAGAGAAGCCCATGCACTTATTTGGGGATAGAGAGATCCCAACACAGGACGCAGTATCTACACTTGGGGTTGTGGTACTACTGACCTAGAGAAAAACTTATGGGGCACCCAGTACTATGCCTGTTGGGCAGGAAGAGACCCAGATTGTGGGGGGACAGGAAGACTTTTATTGCAAACACTGGGGCTGCAAAACAGAGGCCTCATGGACTCACCCAGGTGATTGGCTAGGCATTAAATTCATCTCAAACCACACCGGTACGGCTCCTGGTACTTGTAATCCAGTCTTCCTTAAACCAAAAAGTTGGTCCAACATCTATGACCATATATGGGGAACAGGAAAAACTTGGGGACTCAGACTCTATGTATATGGGGGAGACCCTGGAACCACTCTTACAATCCAACGCCACAAGTTTTCTGTCCCAGTTGGGCCTATAGGCCCGAATGCAGAATTAAGTCTCCCCCAGCCTCAACCCAAACTTGCTTTAAAGGCTCAATGGAGCCCAACTCCTTGTAACCTCATTAACCAGGAAAGTAAAAGTTTGAGATACACAAAAATCAAGAAACCTAAAATCTATGTGTATGGAAACAAATGAAGCCCCACCCACCCCCGGCTACACTGATAAGCTGAGCCAGCTGATACTTGCCTTGTGAATCAGAAAGGACACTGTTGACTGTGATTTTTGTGAATGAGATAATGGACCATAACAGTCTGTCTCAAAACCTCTGTATTCACCCACAGATGGATAGATAAATTTGTCATAAGGAATTGGCTCATGCAATTATGAAGCCAGAGAATTCCTAAGTCTCAAGGCCTGAGCACCAGGAGAACTTATGGTTTAAGTTCTAGTCCAAGCCCAAAAGCAGGAGACCAGTGACTCAGCTTGAGGACCTTAAGGCAGAGAGGATGAATTCTCTTTTGTTCAGTCTTAGGTCCACCCACATTGCGAAGGACACTCTGCTTTACTCAATCAACTGATTCTAACATTACTCTCACCCGGAAACACCCTCACAGACACACCCAGAATAATGTTTAACCAAACATCTAGGTACTCCATGGCCCAGTCAAGTTGATCTCGAAAATGAACCACCGAAAGGGGATTAAATCAATAATTGATAAAACGTCATAACAGGCTGGAATCTGCAAACCGACAGCCCAAAGGTAACTGTAATGTTATCCAAATCAAGTCAAGATTTGTGTTTGCTGTTTGGATAGAAATTGCCACCCTTTCTTGGAACGTCCCATTCAGGAAAAGGATCTGTTTGGTTTTCTACAAAGCCGGTCTTAGAGCCTGATCCGGAAGCAGCATGGTGACAGACGTCAGGGGGAGGAGAGCCTGCTGGGGTGCTTCTTTTCAAGGCCTGAGAATCCCATTTACAAGCCTCAGAGAAAGTGGAAGCTGATGCTGAAGTCAAGAACCAGGAAAGTATCACACACACTTAGTTGTTCCTTTTCTTTTTAGTTCTTTCTTTAAAATTGTATTTCATTTACTGTAACTTCCATGTAGATGGTAAGCAGACTAATACATTGAACATTTGATTCATTAAGATGACTCATATATGAGGAATTAAATTGTGGTCTACCAAAATTTCCATTACTTTAGAAGGCATTTGGAAGGAAAAATCAAGATTTCCAGCTTCTGCAACTAAGAGTCCTCTGCCACCCAGTAATCGTCCCTCCATATTTTGGCAAAGCATCATTAGAGTTACAGGATTCATGCTGAGCTAATCCAACCGTCTTTATTAACAGCAAACTTCATGTCCCTTTCTTATACAATATGTGATTGCTTGGGACCTTGTCTGTTTTTCTGTCTCTGCATTCCTAGAAATGGGATTGAGATCATGCACCATAGCTGATTAGAAAGAACCCCATTCAGTCAAGCTTTTAATATTGAGTTATGACCCAAGCCTAACTCATAGAAATAGACATTGATCCTGCCTCTGAACGTGGTGCTTGGAAAAAGCAGTGGCATTTTCTGTTCAGAGAAGAGCAGGCACAATGTTTTCCAGTTCCCTGTGCCTGAATGGCATGGAGGCAGCACCCTCATTAAGCTTCAGGCTACGCTCCTGGAGAGTCTACCTCCCAGTCCTAAGAAATGAAAGCTGATGTCTCCAAACCCCCTTCTCGTGATAATCTTCTTCAAAATTAACACTGATAAAGGTCTCCAAAAGCTATCAAGGCAACTTTATGACAGAGATGAATGTAAGCAATACCCTGCTAAGTAGATCCATTAATCATTATTTTTAAGATTTTTTTTTTTTTTTTTGTACAAGCAAAACATTTTTTCTTTATTTTTAACTTATAGTTTGCCTTAGGGCAAAGCTATTTGGTTAACTATTGAAGTGAAAGGAGCTGGTATTAACCCTCCCTCTCCTGTGGATTTAGCCTTGAGGGCTGAAGGAATTCAGCACATCTTAGAACTGCCATCCCAGTCTCTGGGCCATAGACTGGTACAGATCATGTGGCCTGTTAGAAAACAGGCTTCACAGCAGGAGGCGAGTGGTGGGCAAGGGAACAAAGCTTCATCTGTATTTACAGCTGCTCCCCATTGCTCACTGATTCTACATTATGATGAGTCATATATTTATTTCATTATATATTATAATGTAATAATAATTGAAATAAAGTGGATGATAAATCTAAGGCATTTAAGTCATCCCCAAAGCCTCCCCCAATTGTCTTTCATGAAACCAGACCCTGGTACCAAAAAGATTCAGGGCCATTGTCTTAGAACACAGGCTAGAAAAAATCTGCTATTGATTATATGATTGATTATATAATTGATTATACAGATGATATGATTCATTTTTTTTCTGGACAATTTATTTTAAAAATAAGTTTCTTGGAATATTTTAAATCTTCCAAAGATTGAAGCTAAATATTAAAATATCAGTTGAGTTTTTCCATGGCTAAAAATAGTGACACTAAAAAAATTATAAATTTAGAAATAGGAAGGCACATTCTTATTTCCTTTAACTTTAAAATAGAGATATAGTTATAATAGTTACCTCATAGATTCATTGTGAAAGCTAAGTGCTTAGAACAGTCACTTAGAACAGTCAAAATATCATTAATGTTAACTGTAATCTTAATAATTATCATTGTTAATTAATAGTAAAAAGGATAATATTGCATCTTATTGTTTAATTTAATTTAATTTTTATTAAATCATAACTGTATACATTTATGGGGTACGATGTGATGGTTTGATATACAATGTAGAATGCTTAAATCAAACTGGTTAACATAACCATCACTTCACTTATTTTTTTGTGGTAAGACATTTATAATATACTCTTAGTTGTTTTGAAATGTATGTACCCTTGCCTTGTGCACGTTAGGTGAGGTCCCACCACATATCCTCCCTCCATTTGCTCTTGCCCCTCCCCTCCCTTCTCCCTCCTCCCTCCTCTGCCCTTCTTTCTGGACTACACTTGAGTTTTATCATTTGTATGAATGTGTAAGTGATTATATGTTGGTTTCCTAATACTATTAAGTACATTGGATACTTTTCCCCCCATTCTTGAGATTCTTTACTAAGAAGAATATGTTTCAGCTCCATCCAGGTAAACATAAAAGATATAAAGTCTCCATCTTTTTTATGGCTCCATAGTATTCCATGGTATACATATACCACAATTTGTTAAACCATTCATGGGTTGATGGGCATTTGGGCTGCTTCCATGAGTTGGCAATTATGAATTGGGCTGCAATAAACATTCTGGTGCACATGTCCTTTTTTGTAAAATGATTTTTGTTCATCTGGGTAGATACAAATCTGTAGTGATCAAAATAGCATGGTACTGGCACAAAAATAGAGATGTAGGTATATGGAACAGAATAGAGAATTTAGAGATGAACCCAGCCACATATTGTCATTTAATCTTTGATAAGCCAACAAAAGCATGCATTGAGGAAAAGATTCCTCCCTATTTAACAAATGGTGCTGGGAGAACTGGCTAGTGACTTGTAAAAGATTAAAACTGGACTCTCACTTTTTATCACTAACAAAAATTGATTCTCACTGGATACAAGATTTAAATTTAAGACATGAAACTATAAAAACACTAGAGGAGAGTGCAGGGAAAATGCTTGAAGATATTGGCATGGGCAAATATTTTATGAGGAGGACGGCCCCTAGCAATTGAAGCAACACCAAAAATATATTACTAGGATCTGATCAAGCTAAAAAGCTCCTGCACAGCTAAGGCATTCAAGTAAATTAAATAGACAGTCTTCAAAATGGAAGAAGATTTTTGCATGTTATGATTTCAACAAAGATCTGATAACTAGAATCTACAGAGAACTCAAATTAATCAATAAGAAAAGAACAAACAACCCCATTTCTTTGTGGGTAAGAGACTAGAACAGAAACTTCTCTGAAGATGACACGTGAATAGCCAACAAACACATGAAAAATGCTCATTATCTTCAATCATCAGAGAAATGCAAATCAACACCACTTTGAGATACCACCTAACTCTAGTAAAATTGGTCCACATCACAAAATCCTGTAACTGCAGATGTTGGCCTGGATGTGGAGAGAAGGGAACACTTCTGCATTGCTGGTGGGATTGCAAACTAAAACAGCCTTTACTGAAAGAATGTATGGAGAATTCTCAAGGAACTAAAAGTTGATTATGTGATTATTGATACTGCGCCAGAATCATTCAAAGGCATTTAATAGGCAATGACCTGTGTACGGTGCTTTGTACAACATGGCCACTTAGCATGCAGAGATGTATTTGCTTGAATATACGCTTTGTTTCACTGCTTTTGAAAGTCTAGCTGAAGATCAGGCTTATACTTCCCTGGGAATATAGACTAGAGTAAGATTAGTATTGCCAGACAGTGATGTGTGGGAATATTATGTTGAGCCACATTTTGGCTTAGAATACCAGTAAGTGAAACGTATAGGTGTGAGTGTATCCAAGTGTGGATACACACAGTGGCTACCCATGTGAGCCTGTGCATATGATACATCAGCTTTGATGTGCTTAATACTTCTTAGCTCTGGAAAGGTACAAAGTAATAGTCTGCTCTAGTCTTAACTAAGCCCTGGAGATCTTAGACAACACAGTGAGGGACCAGGAATCTGCAAAGAAGGTTCGGATTCTGGAGGACGGTTTCCATTATGATGAGTTCACAATTGTCATTGAGTGCTCATACCCTCTCTTTTCCACAAAGTCAGGAATCAGGCCTGTTAACGACATTGGTAAGCATCTTCTCTGACTGCTCCCACCTTTAAACTTCAGGCTGCAAGTGCCATGGGTTTGTCTCCTGTCCTAACAGGAAGTACAGTGGGAGTCCCTGAATGACTCAGAACTTGGCCTCCATAGGCTGATCACCTCTGGGTCCCCCCGTTGTTGGTGCCTTGGGGTGATTGGCAGGTCTGCCTGGTGTCCAGGCTCCTTGCTATATCTTCATTTCTAAAACCCTTGGGTTGGCTGGGCACTGTAGTTTATGACTATAATCTCAGCACTCTGGGAGGCTGAGGTGGGTGGATTGCCTGGGCTCATAGGTTCAAGACCAGCCTGAGCAAGAGTGAAACCCTGTCTCTAAAAACAACTGGGTGTTGTGGTGGGCACCTGTAGTACTTGGGAGGCTGAGGCAAGAGGATCACTTAAGTCCAAGAGTTTGAGTTATAATGCCACTGCACTCTACCTCCAAAAAACAAACAACCCTCACCCCTTCCCCATGCTTTTGTTGATACTTCTGGGGACACACTCTTTGCTTGCCTTTCAGCTGGAGTCTTCTGAGACTGAAGCCTGTCTGTCTAGGGAGAAGTCTTGGCTGACTTCACCACCTACCACCCACTTCACCACCCACCACTGTCTGTGGCTACTGTGTCTAATTCACAGGTCCTCAAACTACGGCCCGTGGGCCACATGAGGCAGTGTGATTGTATTTGTTCTCATTTTATTTTTTTACTTCAAAATAAGATATGTGCAGTGTGCATAGGAATTTGTTCAGTGTTTTTTTTTTTTTTAAACTATAGTCCGGCCCTCCAATGGTCTGAGGGACAGTGAACTGGCTCCCTGTTTAAAAAGTTTGAGGAGCCCTGGAATTGTTCCCTTCCCCGCACAGCTCCCCTGTGGCCTGGATTCTACTTCTCCAAATCCCAGACAGCACAGAGAAGGAGCAGCGCTGTTGGGATATTTGTAGACACCAAACTCAGAAAATAACTCAAGATCCCAAAGGTTACAGTTCGTGCAGATTATCGGTTAGATTTGCCTTAAGTCTTTGTAACTTTTTTTTTGAGATGGAGTCTCACTCTGGGTAGAGTGCGATGGCATCATAGCTCACAACAACTTCAAACTCTTGAGTGATCTTCTTGCCTCAGCCTCCTGAGTAGCTGGGACTACAGGTGCCTACCACAATACCCAGCCAGCTTTTCTATTTTCCACACCAGACAGGGTCTCACTCTGGCTCAGGCTGGTGTGGAACTCCTGAGCTCAAGCCACCCATCTGCCTTGGCCTCCCCGAGTGCTAGGATTATAGGTGTTAGCCACCATGCCCAGCCTTTGTGATTATTTATTTATTTTTTTAAGGAAACACATTTCCCTGGGCATTTTACAGAGTTTTGTTGGTAGGATTGAGCTTATAACAGTTGAAGAAGGCAATACTACAAGGTATGAAATGAGTGCTGGGGATAATTTACTCTATGCAAGAAAAAAACAATAGAAATTGTATGGCTCCCCTGTATCATATTGCTCAGATTGGCCATATTCTGTATTCCTTTGCTCTAAGACATTGATGTTCTCCATTAAAATGCAAATATATTATCTAAGAGGACTTAGTGTATAGAGGAATATGCCAGGTACCGCAAATTTGGCTTCAGGCTGTCCCGGCTAAGTGACCTTAATATAGAAGCATAGGATATTCAAGCTGCAAGGAATCTAAGAGGCACATCAGAGTGATTCTCTTTCCCTGGTGTATGAAATTCTCCTAAAACCTCCGGGAATGTTCACAGTGACAGGGATTGCAAAGTGAACAGCCATATCCATTTCAATATCCTTCCTTTTTTGAGTCCAAGTCTGCGTTTTGTTATCTTCCAAAGATACCAAGAGGTGTGATTGCCACCTCTTCTCTTTTCCAACAGAGACACCCTTTGACCTTTCTTTTCATGCTTTGCCGTCTGTTCCCGACCATCTTTATTTCTGTTAAGGGGAAGCAACCGGAGTGTTCATGGTGCCCATCCTGGTGCCCTCAGGAGCACAGTGGGGAGAAGCAGCCTCACCTCTCTTGATTATACAGGGTGGACATAAAGTTCGCATGCAATTTACTACGTTAAACTATTTTAACTTGCACATGAACTTCATGTTCACCCTCTATATCAAGAGATATTTTCATTCTTTTTTAGCTAAAATTGACCGAGTCTTTCCTTTTTTTTTTTTTTTTTTTTCTTAAATCAACCCTGTCTTTCCTGATAAGCTGTTCTTTCATTGACTCCTCTCCGTTCTTGTAGGGGAGCAGATTTTGACCCCTGGGGCAGGATTTTAAATTTATCACAAATATCTTTATCTCACTTGATGGCGGGCAACTGACAAATATTTATTTATTTATTTAAAAAATAAATAAATTTATTTTAGGTTAATGTGAGGGTACAAAAAACCAGGTCAAAAATTTTGATTTTGTTGGGTAGAGTCCCTCTGTGGTTAAGTCCCACACACAAAAGGTGTGCCAAATACCCCCACCCAGTGCCCATTCAGTGAGAGCACCCTAGCCCCTCCTCCTCTTATGTTACCCCTCCCCCCAACTTGAACTAAAAGGACTTTTTCTCCTATGTGGACATGCATTAGATCATCTACTGATTTCTTATTAGTAGTGAGCACATTCTGATAAATATTTTGGAATCAGTTTGTTCATTCCCCAAATGATAATGATTATACCTCTCCTGTCCAGTGCCTACTCTTGCCATGAAAGGGAAGAGGAGAGACCTGAGTGTGTTTATCATCCACTCTGTGGGGGCTGCAGCATTGGGGTTGGGGGGGTGAGGCAGTGCTGGCTCCACCCCATAGCCAACAGCTTCCTCAAGTGCTGTGTTGAGACCAATCTGAACCTAGCTGGAAAGAGAACTGTGGTTGTGTTGTGATGTCTGCCACAGTGTGAGTGTGTTTGTGTGTGTGTGTGTGTGCAGCATAATTCTTGACAAAGATTAGTCATACTTACACTATACCCATGTGGGAAGTATTATCATTATTAATTCATTAACATTTGAACACATATTAATCATCCAGGTTGCATTAGAAGGCAGGTGAGTTTTGATGAGGGATATTTCAAGGCATATTTCACGGAAGGGTTTTCTACCTGGGCTTTGTGTGGTAAGGATGGGAGTGGGAGAATAGCAATGCCATGATTAAATTCATTTACCATTTGAATTTGATTCTAGAAATGATCCTACTTGTGTCAACAGAGTTTCTGGAGACTGCCCTTAGAAGGACTTTAGACTGGGGTTGCAAACTCTAGTCCCTCCAGAGGACCCATCAGTAACACCAGGGAGGAAGGGGAGCAGGGGAGAGAGCAGTCTTCAGGGTGGGGTGAGCCAAGGTGTGGATGCCTCATCCGCAGGGAGCAGGCAGGCCTCGGCTTCAGGCATTTTTAGGCAGAGGTGAGTGTGGGCTCACGGTTGCCAGAACAGTCTCCTTTCATAGAGAAGCTGAAAATCTGTCATATTGTGTAAAATATTCCATTTAAAAATGTTGACTCAATTAAAAAAAGAAACATGGCTTCAACAAAACACATCCATGGGCCAGATTCAGCCTCCAGCGGCCAATTTGGGACCTTGGTTCTAGATGCCACTTAGAAAAGAAAGAATGAATGCTTATTAACAAATGCTTACATCTGTGCAATGGAATCCATTCATTCAGGCCAACAGACAATTATTGCCCACAGGTGAGCAGACACAGGATCTTGGATTGTAGGTAAGGGTGACGATTCCAGCACAAATGATTGTCATTAAGTAGAAACAGTAAGTACTACAAGGGAAGTATAATAAAAATGCTATGAAGATTTTTTTGGGGGGGAGGAGGTGGGGGCATGATTGTTGGTAGAGAAGATGTTGGTAGTGGGCAAAGATAGTGCTGGAAATGGGGGTAACGGAATGGAAGGATTTCCAGAGAAGAAACACAATGGGCAGAAGCCAAGTGAGAAACGGGGGCTTAGTTTGTTGAAGGGTGGGCAGTCTGCTTTGCTTGGGACATAGTGACCAGGAGAGGAAGAGCCCTGGAAGGATAAGATGTCATATGTCAATCACTCATCCAGTTGTGGAGGGCCCTCAAGGCGCATTGGAGAAGCTGGCATTTAATTTAACAGGCAGTGGGAGGCACGATACTTCAAAGCAGAAGAAACATGTTGGAGCCTGGGCAACAGGTTGAAGGGAATGTTCAGGGAGCAGGATGTAAAAGGATTGATTAGAAATCTATTTTAGGCTCGGTGCGTGTAGCATAGTGGTTATGGCACTGGCCACATACACCGAGGCTGGCAGGTTCAAACCCAGCCCGGGCCAGCTAAGCAACAATGACAAATGCAACAGAAAAATAGCTGGGCATTGTGGCAGGTGCCTGTAGTCCCAGGGAGGCTGGGCAGGAAAATCGCTTAAGCCCAAGAGTTTGAAGTTGCTGTGAGCTGTGACAACATGCCACTCTACCCAGGGCGACACACAATAAGGCAGATCAAAAAGAAAGAGATTTTTAATGCACCAGTGCATGAGGAGAATCTCAGAGTGAGTACTCACTATCCCAATGGTGTTCAGAAGTTTATATACCCTCATTTTAGAGGGGAGAGGAAGATGACCAATACAGTTAATTGTGTTCAGGGGCAATAAATAGTTACTAGGGAGGATGAATAGATACTTGGGAGAATAAATGGATGGGGGAGGGGAAAGGAGATTGACTTGTAAATGATTCTCTTTGGAAATTAAATGAACCCAAGACAGGTATTACATTCAAGATGGGTTGGGCCAGGTCTGGTTGCATTCTCCATCTTTCTGTAACATCATACTTTGAGATGTCAAGGAGGGGAAGGGAAGTCAATTGTTCTTTTTGACAGCTTTGCGTTTTTATGAAGAGAGAGGGAAAGCCTCTTCCAACACCTGTTGATCTCTAAGGGCCTTTAATTCAAAATATTCTTTAGACCAAGGAGTCGTATTTGGGTGTGCCATTTCCTGAGCTCTTTCAGTGGGAAGATGAGGAGAGAGAGGGGAGGGGAGCAGAGCAGCCTGGGGACTCAGCCGTAGGGTGTGTTCACCCTCTGTGGTCACAGAGAGGAGGACTAGTGAGCAGGAGAAGGGAGCTCATTAGACAGAGGAGAGGGAAGTCTCTGAGTGTGGGGCCTGGAGGTCAGTGGGATTTGAGGGGGGGGACAGTGGCCAGCTGTGTCCAGTACTGCTGAGAGGTCCTACAATTTGGCTGTTAATTGTCACCTTGCTAAACTGTTCTCACTTACCTGTGTCCGTAACCCCAATGGCCACATCTTCATCCCCCCTTCTCAGGGACTCTGGGCACCATCAATCTCTTTCTCCTTCTGGAAGCATCTTCTTTCTTTGCCTCTTATGAGACCTCATTCAGCTAGTTTTTCTTCTACTTCTCCTCAAGCTTCTTCCTCCAACCACTGCTACTCAGGTTGTATCTCTGCCCTCATCTCCTCCTTAACATCCTTTAATTGTTGTGGTTTGTTGATGCCTCCCAGATAGGGTCTCCAAGTGGGAGCTCTAGTCTGACCGGCAGACCCACATAACCAACCCAATATCTGCAGAGGGATGGTTCCCAGATGCAGCAAACTCAACACACACTCCACTTACTACCTTCCCCCTTCCCCACTCCTCCTCTGACTGCCTTTCTGATGCCAGCAACACTCTGTTCTTAATCACAGTGAATGATGCTCTCTGCCCAGATACCCAGGGCAGAACCCTGGGCATCTTGACCTCTCCAAATGCTCACCCCCATAATCAAACAGTCAGTGATGCTGGTGGATACTTTCTCATGTCTGGGACACCTGACATTTCCCTCTAACTGCACAATAACTGGCCCAGCCTCAGTCAACCTCTTCTCATGCTCTGAACTGCTAGCCCCATGCCAAGTCTGGACCATCTTCCACTTACTCTCTGCATTACAGCTTCAACCCACTGATACTCCTGTATCTTAGGAAACTTTATGAATTTGTTAGATAGATAGTGAGGGACCTCCAAGACTCTCCTACAAGCAAATGGGAGTTCCTTGAGTTGGTGCTGCTTTGAGCAATTGCCCCACCTGGGAAGAAGGACAAAGGTGGGCCTGGCCTTGGTGCTGCCCTACCTTAATCCTACCCAGAAAACCCGCTACACCTGGGCCATCCTGCAGGCCAGGCAGCCCAGGCACAATAGGATTTGGAAAGTGACCTAGAGTAACCCAAGGCTATCATCATGCACTAACTGTCCATCAAAGTGGTTCCATGGTGACATCTGAACCATGAGGCGGGCCCAACCCAGACAGTGTAAAACAGGACCCTCATCCTTTACCAGATCCTTTTTTGTTATTATTGTGACAAGGGAGCCTGTTGGTTGTCTATGGCAAATGTATCTTGCTCTGTAAACCTATCTTTTTTTTCCTTAATAAACTTTGTTTCACATTTGCTTTTGATGAGTCTGGTCATTCTATGGTTAAGAGCACGCCAAGAACTGAGAATACAGACAACTGCCTGAACACAACAGATTTCTCAGAAAATATCATTCAGAAGATCATGTACTTCTTAATGTTTTATGTAAGATCTTGGTGTGATTTTGCCATTGTTCATCTTCCTTCCTTCCTTCCTTCCTTCCTTCCTTCCTTCCTTCCTTCCTTCCTTCCTTCCTTCCTTCCTTCCTTTATTTCTTCCTTTCCCTCTCCTCACTCCATACCCTGGCAGTCTAGATCAGCTTAAAATTGTCCTCTAACAACATGCTTGCTCTTGCCTTCTCATTTTTATGTAACCAGTTCCTTCTGCCTAAGAAAATGTTCCTGGACAGAACTGTCTCACTCCCTGCCACAAACTTCTCATCTAGATTTCCTCTGGGAGAGCTCTCCTTCCTGAGGTTAGGAGACCGTTCTGCTCCTCTTTGTCCTGTGACACAGTGGCTTGTATAATTCTGCCTGCCTTTCTTGAACTATAATCTAGTTTATAATTTTTTTAAATCAAGTTTATATTTTTCTCACTGCCTGAGATAGAATAGCCTCTCAGTAAATATTTTTGGAATTGGCTATAAGTGAGCTATTAGATTTGGTAAATAATGGATAGACGGTGACTTGAATAACCAAGGCTATGGGATAGTCTGGGCGTTTTACATCTGGCAAGGTTTTTTAAAGACTGTGGGTCTTGGAGAAACAAATCAGTAAATGAAGGCTGATTTTGCCACTAGTTAAGTGGGGGTGAAATCAGTTTCAATAAATCAAAACACAATCATAGATTATATCTTAAAGAAATAATAGTTTTGTTGGAGTACCAAAGAAAATGTTATCAAAATGAATACAGAAAGATTCTATAACTAACTTACCACTTTGAATCAAATACTTATCTTTTTTTTTTTAGACAGAGTCTCACTTTGTTGCCCAGGCTAGAGTGCCATGGTGTTAGCCTAGCTCACAGCAACCTCAAACTCCTGGGCTGAAGCAATCCTCCTGCCCCAGCCTCCTGAGTACCTGGGATTACAGGTGCCCACTACAATGCCCGGCTAATTTTTTTATATTTAGTAGAGACAAGGTGTGGCTCTAGCTTAGGCTGGTCTCAAACTCCTGAGCTCTAGTGATCCTCCCACCTTGGCCTCCCAGAGCGCGAGGATTACAGGCACGAGCCACTGTGCCTGGCTCAGTACCTATCACTTAAATCAAATATATGTACCTGAAGTGTGGGGGGAAAAAAAGGCTTCACTCAAACATTTTCCATTAGTTTGTCAAAAATGCCTTTTTGTCTTAGAATTTGCACAAAGGTAAACATTAATGTAACATTTGATTGTAAGTTAATGAACAAGAATCTTAGGCAACTAAACTTCAAAAGGAGTTTAAAGGTCATCTAACACGTGTATAAATCCCTTGTTTTATAGTTGAGTAATGAAGCTTAGCCAGCTTAACAAAATACCTCTAGAAACATAACACGTATTTAATCAATAACTACTTATTGGTTACTATACAAGGTATTATGCTAGATGGTGTGGGAAAGTTATAAAAATACACGACCTTCATCACTTATGTTATCTCATTTAATGGCTATTGTGTTGACTAATTTGTCACGTACCCTCAGAGCACCAGAGGTTTACATAAACAGACAACTAATTCTACCAGGTAGGGTAAGTATGCACCAAGTGGATGTTACAGGGAGGAGCTTGCAGAAAGGGAAGGATGACAGGAATTACTCTGTGCTGAGCTGGGCAAGAAAAAGGCTTAAAAATTATCACAAAAGTTCATTGTGTAGGTTGTCAGTACCGGAATCAACCCTCCTTCTCCTTATCTGTTTTCCCTGAACACTGAGAAATAATCACATATTCCCGAGAGGGACTGGAGCAAGGTTGAGATAGAATTCAGGTATGTGACACAACACGCCGGAAGAAGGGATTTGGGTGAAAAGCTCCAGTCTGTCAAGTATGCAGCAGGCAGTCATTAAGATGCTGACAGAGTAAGTCATTCTGTTTATAACAGAACAAAAAAAGCTTAATTACATCTGTCATTTTTCTTATTAACCCCAAGTCTTTCTCTTTTGTTTTTAAAGTTGATTATTTGGGCTTGGCGCTTGTAGCACAGTGGTTATGACGCCAGCCACATATACCGACGGTGGCAGGTTTGAACCTGGCCCAGGCCAGCTAAACAACAATGACAACTGTGACAAAAAACAGCTGGGTTGTGGCAGGTTCCTGTAGTTCCAGCTACTTGGGAGGCTGAGGTAAGAGAATCACTTAAGCCCAAGAGTTGGAGGTTGCTGTGAGCTGTGATGCCATGGCACTCTACCCAGGGTGACAGCTTGAGACTCTGTCTCAAAATAAATAAAGTTGATTATTTGGCTCTTTTGCCCTTTAAGAACTATCTTTTTGGCTGGTGACTGATTTTTTCTCTCCTGCTTTCTCCTCATCTTTTAGAAAGGACTCAAGTACAACTTGGACTTTACCTTATGAACGCAAGCAATGTAACCTCATCATATGTACCCTTGTGTTAACCTGAAATTAAAAAAAAAAGAAAGAAATATATCATCAGTGTAACCTGGCTTATTGTACCCTCAATGAATCCCCAACAATAAAAAAAATAAATAAAATAAAAAAAGAAATAAATCAGCTAGAAATGTAGTCTCACAGAAAACCATCAAAGATTCCTTATCAAATCATAGTTCCGATTTGCGAGGGTATGTACCTGTCTGGGCTTTTCTGTTGATTTTTCTTCCCAGGACAGCATCCCCAAAGGACTGTGAGATTGGGGGGTTCCTGTTCTCCCAAGCCTGTCTCTCATTGTAACGCAATCAAACAGCCCAGGGTTGAGAGAAGCAATCATGTTTGTTTCCCAAGGTCACACACCTTGATTATAAAAGCTACGAAAAAATATCAGAGCATTTATCTGTCAGTCTGGAGATAGGGGTAATCCTATAGGGAAATTGAGGTTTTAATTATTAACTTCTTTACAGACAGGATTAACAGACTTCTCAGGCTCAGCAATCCAATCCCTTATATCCACTGCCTCATTTCTAAGATCTCAACCAGTTGTATCTTAAATTTTTAGAAATGGCCTTCTGCTGGGAAGCGTTGGATTGGAAGAATGCTAGCATTCAGAATCCAAACCTTTTTTTGTTTCTTTTGCCAATGATTGAGTCAGCTATGTTCATCGGCCACTCGTCCTTTTCTTCCTTCTCATTTTTTAAAATGAAAATGAGGATTGTATTTGGCACCTACCATTGCCTGGCAGGAAGGCGGGATCTAAACCTGATTTACGGAAAAGAGTTGAAGTCTGAACTGGTGAGTGATGCTTCTCTGTCCAGCTTCTTTGCTGCTGCTGCTGCTGCTGCTGTCGAAATAATTTGTTTTCCTGGCGCTGACTCACCAAACTCCCCCTTAGAAGTGGTAGTAAATCTTTAATTAGTAGGAACATAAAAACAAACATGTTGAAAAAAATGGGGTAAATAAATTGTTTTAGAACTTGTTGATAAATATCCAGTTGCGGTGTTAGACAATATGCCTTAGATTTGGAATGCATCTTATCAGAGAAGAAAGAACCATGTCTCTTACAACTGCAAAGTGCGGCACAGCTCAAGGGTAGAGTGGGGAGACAGTGTTAAGGTTTGGAGTCCGGGGAAGGGGCAAAGGGTCTGCTAGGGTGGGGATTTTGACAGTGTTGGGTGCTGTAGTAGAGACGGTCCTATCTGGAGCTCTCTGGGCTTCACCTTGGCCTTCTGAGATTGTTCTTGTCCTTCTCACTGAGCTCATTTATGATTGTTCTATCAGATTTCTATATTTGAAAGACCTTCTCTTCCTAAAGTAATCATGGTTCTCCCCCTGATTTCCCAGCT
Source organism: Loris lydekkerianus (assembly GCA_963574355.1). Lineage (NCBI taxonomy): Eukaryota > Metazoa > Chordata > Mammalia > Primates > Lorisidae > Loris > Loris lydekkerianus. The sequence continues at coordinate 17,167 of CAUYPK010021622.1, forward strand.
GTCTCTTCCTACCATCTCTTTGACAACATAAAATAAATACCAGATAATTTCCCTGTCCTTTTGTGTTCTGGGCTGGCAAGATCTTATCGTGGTCCGTGTCTTCCTTTAAGGGATCATACTCATTAGGCAGAACTGCGTTCCCAGATGTGCTGGTGGATTTTGGTGAAGTCTTGGTGCTTGGTCCTCATGTGACCCAGGGACCTTTGCTCCTGAAGCCACCCAGGCGATGGAATACTGTTTCTCCCTCTCTAAAGACAATGGGCCCATATGGGGTTTGACCCGGCAACCTTGACATCATTAGCATTGTTTTTGAACAGCTAAGCTAACCCAAGTCACAGCCTTCATGATTTTGTTATGTTAGTTCAACTGCCCCAGAGAGGAAATAATTTCCGCTCAATTGCTTGTGAATTGCAATTCTTCTGTCCGGCAAAAGAGATCATAGTGTCTATTGGGGTCATTGACCTGCCTCGTAGGTCATCTGTAACATCATAATGTTTTGGACGGTTTTGCATCTGGTGGACAGGCACTCAACAGATACGATTAGGAAGTTTTCTGAGCAGTATCACTTTATCTGTTTTTGGATTAGTGAATATAGTTATTATTTGGATTGAATTCCTGTTACTTTTCATAGGTCATGTTTATGTCTTTTTATTTTATTAGTCATGGAATAAATACATTGGGGGTCTTACCTTAAATGGGAGAGTGTGTGTCTCGTTATACTTGGTGGAATTTAATTCCTTTGTGTAACTAACAGTCTATCTTAACCCGACCAGTCATCTAATCTTGTTTTAAACATTATGTTTTCTAGTACAGTAGGAAGTATGCGGAGATGGCAGATGTTGGAATGCTGGTTGAATAAAGCAAGCTTTCTATTTACCCCTTGGTCGGGGATCAGAAACTGACACCCCCTAAAAGGGTATTTTGTCATGCTGAACTGAAGAAGAAGAAGCTGCAAGCTCTCTCTGATCTCCCCCTGTCCCTTCATTCCTGTTCCTCCGTCCTCTCAAAGCATAGGATGAAGCTGTTCTCTGAAGTTCCCTTACCTGCCGGACCCGCCAAAGAAGAAAACAATCACCTCCAGTCCCTTCTCTGAGTTTCTGAGTTAACTGAACTCATCATATGAAAAGGCTAAAGTCTCTCAATAACTGGACAGATTTTGTTGTCTGCTCTGAAGCACTAGAAGACATTGTCCCGAGCCATTGTATGTTCTTCAAGCCCATTGAATTCCCCGCAAAATTTTCTGCACCCCCCCCCCCCAATCATCCACACTTCCCCACCCCTCTTTCCCGTAGGATGAAGTGTCTATAACCAGGTGTATCCCACTGTGGTGGGGTAATCACCCTGTCATTCTCCCTCCAGGCACATGAATACATTTGCATAGCTATCCTTTTGGTCAGTGGGTGTTTCAGAAAACCTTCAGAGGCCAAAGGGGAAGAGTTTCCTCATGGTCCCTGCATACACCCTCTTATCTCATAGGCAGATTTCTCTACAAGATGCAAATGCTCCACATCCAAGCAGAGATCAAGGGCATGGGGTGTGAAAAATGGAGGAATGGAGACATCAAGGACGCCGCAGTGGTGTCTGTCCTTGCAAGATTTTCTGTGTGATTTACACAGTTAAGTGCAGAAACTGTCTTTGTTTCAATGTCATGGTGGGAAGAGGGGGCTTGATCCTAAGAGGCCCTCCTGTGTGCATGTAGTTCAGCTCAATTAAAATGCTCTGGCTCTGGCACCCGTAAAATATGGCTTCAGGAGAGAACAGTTTAATACAAAACCTCCTTTGCTTCTCAAGGACAATGGAGGCGGCCACTTGGCTATATTGGAAGCCACTTCTGCAAGGAACTTGGGGCATTCTGACCTCATCCTGCCTGGTTCCCTTCAAATTCAGGAGGGTCCCTGTGCTCAGTAATGAATCATTCCCTGCCACATTACAGATGATCCTGACACTCCAGCCAAGTCCAGTTGATTTTTCCGGCTGGCCACATTCTCTTTATCTCGCCCGCTGATCAGAGAGGCAGCAATATTCCCGTTTATCATAGACTGTTCTGTGCTGTCATTGAGAGATACTCATTGGCATGGCTAGGGAATATTGATAAGATACCTTTAGAAGGAGATAAACCGGTAGTAAAGGAAGCCTATCTTTCCATTGTGATAAAGAACTTCAGAATATGCGATAAAATGTGATAAAAGTACCCTGCGAGGCCATTATTGAGGATGGTCTCTGATGTGCCCTGTTAGGGCTGGGGAGGAGGGGGATGAAGGAACATGCTTATTGTTTGAATCGGCTCTTTCAAAGGTTTGGAACTTTTCAATTGTGTTTCTAAGGAAAAAGCCCTTTGAAGGTCAAGTTTGAATTAAAAGCTGTATTTATTATCTGTTTTTCCATGTTATCTATATTACAATTGCATATCGAATTTGGAAGCCCGGTATTTCCTGAAGGTAGTTATTTTCTAATTCCACTTTTATCCCACCCTCTGGTGTAGGATTGTCAGTGCAAGCTTATGTCTGCTCGGGCTGATAAGGTAGCAAGCGCTACCTGACTAACATTATTATAGCTCTCTCGTCCTCCCTCTCCCGGCTAGTTGGAAATGATTACCGCCTCTGGACACGAGTCATCTGCTCAAAGATAACGTAGCTTCCGGAGGCAGTGCCTCCATCTCATCACTTTGAAGTCATGGTAGGTCCAGATGCTACCAGCCACCGGGACATCCTAGTCACTTGCAAACAAGGAAAAGAATCAGAGGGAGGGGATCAGCGTGGGATTAAAACGAACCCGTTTAGTACTGTTTTTAGAGCCAAAAGTTGGAGCTCTCTTCTCGTTCAGATTTCAGAGCAGGCAATTCATCTCTTTCATTTGAATATAGCCACTCTGTTACTGGGCTTCTGCTATGGTAGGTGCAAGAATAGGTAGGCGTGAGGCCAAGAGTAGCGTCCTTGAACTGACCTCGTTGTGGAAACGTCTCCTACGTGCTCAACATCTAGCTTTAGGAATCTGGGAGAGAAGCAGCGATATTAATCAATAACAGGTAATAGTTATTAAAAGTCTACCATTTGCCAGACATGAGGATAGCAAACTGTTCACCCAACAAAGTAGATCCTGCTAAAACCACCCTGTATGGATGACAAAGGAGAGGCTTGCTTAAAAAAGATGAAGGGATGAAACCAGCAGCTGCGCAGCTACAAACCCATGCAAGAGAAAGACACAGTGTCATTCAAGTGGGGGGAGGAAGGAGGGGGAGGGGGAGGAGGGAGGGAGATTGGTGTGCTCTCACAGGCACAAGGTAGAGGTGTATGGCACACCTCCTGGGTGAAGGGCCCAACTTGGACTTTACCTAACAAACACAAAACAATGTAACCCAACCCTTTGTACCCTCATATTAATCTGAAATTAAAAAAAAGATTAATAGATACACCCAAAGGCACACAGCTTCATGAGAGGCAGAAGCTGGAAAATGGGATGATGTGACCCTTATTCTTTTCTCAGTGGGGTTTATGGCAACGTACTAGTCAAGCTTCTCTGGAGAAACAGAGACAACAGGATATTTAGTCCATTTGCTTTGCTAAAACAAAAATAGCATGAATTGGGTAGCTGATGAGCAACAAGCATTTATGTCGTACAGTTCTCGAGTCTGGGAAGCTCTAGATCATGGTACTGGCAGATGTGGTGTCTGGTGGCGTCTGGTGGCGTCTTGCTTTCTGGGTCCCTAGGGGCTTCCTGCCCCTGTGTCTTCATATGATGGAAGGGGTGAGTGACTTGCTGGAGTCTTTTTTTATAAGGGTACTGATTCACAAGGGTTCTACCTTCATGACCTAAACACCTCCCAAAGCCCCCCAACTCCTAGTGCCATCATGTTGAGGGGGTAGGATTTCAACATGTGGATTTTGAAGGGGCACAAACATTTAGGTGTAACATATACATGGTGGACATAAAGTTTCTGTGGAATTTGCTATGTTACACCATTTTAAATTGCACACAAATTTGTATATATGTATATAAAGAGGGATATAGATACACAGATATACAGAAAAGGATTGATTCATGCTGTTATGGAGGCCGAGCAGTTCCATGATGTACTATCCAAAAGCTGAAGACCAAGGACAGGTGGTGGTGTAGTTCCAGCCCAACCCTGGTGGCCCAAGACCTGGGGGGGGTTGATGGTTATGAGTTGTGGGAGTGAGATGAAACTTTCCCTTCACCCCAGAAGGTTTGCTGACAGGTTGACTCACGATAAAGCACATTAATAGGAGAAAGGGAATTATTTCTCATGCACAGGAGGAGGATCACTCCTCCTGGGAGTGATTACTCAATAGCCCGGGGTGGGGGTGGGGATCCAGAAATATATATACCCCCATTTTAGAGGGGAGAGGGAGTGATAAAGAATGTAGGTAATTCTGTTTAGGGGCAATACATGGTTAGTAGGGAGGATGAATAGATACTTGAAAGAATGAATGGGTGATGGGGGAGGAGAGAGATTGACATAAATGAACTTGAGAGACAGATATTATATTTAAAATTATTTGGGCCAGGTCTGGTTGCATTCTTGTTTTCTTTCCTGAAAATTATTGGGATAACTAGAAGAGAAAGTAAAGGCAATAGATGGGTCTGTCTAGTTTTATGCAGAGAGAGGGAAGGCTTCTTCCAAGGCCTGTCAATCTCCAAGAGCCTTTAATTCAAAATATTCTTTATTTTGAAAGTCTGGGGTGAAATTTCCCAAGCTCCTTTGAAGTCTTAGTCTGAGTCTAAAGGACTGAGACTCACGGGCACCAATATCCAAGGGCAAGTGAAGACAGATGTCCTAGCCCAAGTAGAAAGAGCAAATTTGCCCTTGTTCTGCCTTTGTATTCTGTTCAAGCCCTCCATGGACTGGGCCATGCCCACCCACATTGGTCAAGGTCATCTTTACTCAATCTACCAATTCAAGTACTAACCTCTTCCAGAAATGCCCTCACAAACACCCTCAGAAATAACATTTTACCAGCTCTCTGGACATCCCCTAGCCTAGCCCGTCAAATGGACACATAAAATCGACCATCACAGGTATCTTCCTCCTACAGATGAGCGAATGTTGTTTCTAAATGCGACCTTGCATAGGCATGGAGAAATTTGTGATGAGATCAACAAAGTTCTAATGTATTCTTTATCCCCATCCCCCCATCTGATACTACAGTTGCACAATTGAATTAGTTCCCCATTGAGCTGAATTGTTCACTGTGAAACTTAAACACGCTGTGAATGCAAGGCTATTTCTAAAACAGACTTGCCTCGTTATTACTGATAACGTCCCCTTTCTCTACATTTTTTTCTTCATGGTCTCTGGGTAAAATGAATGATTAATTTAGAGTGCTGACTATGTGCAGTATTATCACATTTAATTCCCATTTTACAGATGAGGAAATTGAGGCCTATGGAAGGTCAATGCCTTTCCCAATTCTGCGTGTGGGAAATCTGACTCTTAAGTCTGATGAAAGTGCTTGGTCTAGGGTTTCTCAGCACCAGCTGTCTCATGCCAGGAGCAAAGAGACACTGTGACAGTGGCAGGGTACATGCAAGAATTCGGTAAGAGTGCTTTTAAACAGCATTCAACTTTTTTCCCCTAATAACTGTTTTCTTTCACATATTTTTCTTTCCCTTGAAAGTGTATACATCACCAAGAATAGATAAGGTTTCTATAATCGTGGTGAGGATTTTAAGATTTATAACCTCCCCCCCGTCTGATTTCTGGTTCTTTTGATTAAGCCAGAATTAACAATTCTTGCAGAATTTCTAACTCATAGGCATAAATACAGCCACAGAAGGTAAATCTTGGCACAGGCGGAGAAAACACCACACAAAGACTGAGGGTTTACAGTGATACTGCTTGGCGCAGCGAGCGCCCGTGAGTCCCACCAGTGAGCGTTGTAGATTCCAGGTCTCCCGTCCTTATTCCGATGAACTTGGCATGAGTTTATTGCAGGAGGTTTCTAGAGGACACTGAGCTGGATTGCAGACATTTTAGTACCCACCTTCCTGTTCTGTCTCTGCCCTCCACTCAGAAGCACCACAGCAGGGGAAAAAATGAAGCAGAAAAGGAAGAGTGTATTTCTTTCCAAGAAACACACACATTACCATCCTGGCCCAAACACACCGAGCCTAGCTTGCTCTTATGATCCAAGGGAGTTCGCAGAGGACAGAAAACCCACCGTGAGGAAAGTATCTTCAAAGAAAACTCAGCTCTCAGAAGAATGTTAAGGAGTAAAGAGCCAGGCAGGAAAAAAAATTCTTGAATTTTTATTTTCTTTTTACATTTGAAGGATACAGGGAATGCCCGTAGTTTCCTTTGCTTTTTCTTCCAGCGAATTATAGTTGTTCATTTGCCTTTGGTTCTGGAGGTTTCAAGATATAAGGCATTTTAGCTATGCAAAATGTTTGTTATGAGTGTTTACCGTTATTTGTTTTTTCCCCATTTTCCAAGGTAATTATATTCATCTTGTTTACATATTTTCTTCCATTAGCTCTCTTCTGTTTTAATGGCAATTTTATTTCATAATTTAACTTTTTCTCTGATCCTTCCAACTGAATGGGCTGCTTTAATGAAAAATGGAAATAATTACTGCTTCGACTCAAGAAATTGTCTTTATTTCACTCAGCTGTCACTTTTCCTTGTAAGATAAGATTATTTTAAATGGAATGAAATTCTGGAAAGCTGACTGAGCTGAGAAATATTGACACGCCGTGATGAGAGACTTGCATTTCTGGTTCAAATCAAAACATGGAGCATATATTTTGCTGGCCTTGAAAATAATTTTTAAAAAATAGCACCATAAAAATGCTCGTTCTCTTCTCACTGGACCTTATTTAGTTGTGTAACCTGGTAACACCAAGGGTGCTGAAAAAAGTCAATAAAAAGTGTTAGTAGGATGTTATCATGTTCTTTCTATACTATAAGGACTGAAAAATATTATCCCAGAGATCTGTTGTAGTAGCCTAAGTTAACAACAGTTGTTATTACTATATCGTCCCCATGCAGGACAGTTTCTGGCACATCGTAGAGGCTTAATCAATATTATGTTGAATGAATAAAGATTTCATGGTACCCCAACACCATAAGTTGTTACGATGATATCAAATCAGCCGTTTTTCTATCACTTCAATTTCTCTCTTCATTGCTCACTTTGATTATAGCTAGCACCCAGGCTAGCAGATAGAAGGGAAGGAGAGAGTTTTCAGTCATGAAGAAAAGTCATTCAAAAATTGTTTGTAATGATGTTTAGGGAATGTGTTAGAGCAGGGGTCCCCAATCTTTTTGGCACCAGGGATCAGTTTCATGGAAGACAATTTTCCAAGTGGGGGAGTGGGTTAGATTCTCATGAGAAGCACGCACCTTAGCACGCACAGTCTACAGGAGGGTTCACGTTGCTGTGAGGATGTAATGCTGCTGCTCATGTGACAGGAGGTGGAGCTCAGGGGGTGATGGGAGCAACGGGGAGTGGCTGCAAACACAGAGGAAGTGTCCCCACTCTCCTGCTGCTCACCCCTCGCCTTGTAGCCTGCTTCCTAACAGACCACGGACCTGTACTGTTCCTGCAGCCTGGGGATTGGGGACTACAGTGTTAGAATGTGATAATGGCCAAATCAGTGAATTCAAATTGTTTTTCTAAGAATAGTGTCACTCTGCTCAAATTACTGCAAGACACGATGAAATGAAACAACGTTGAACCCAGGAGCTAAATCCGACCATTCAAAAGATGCTATTGATGAGCATAGTAAAGATGTTTGTTTATTTTGAAGTTGCTTTTAATTTTTTTTTTTTTTTTTGAGACAGAGTCTCAAGCTGTTGCCCTGGGTAAAGTGCTGTGATGTCACAGCTCACAGCAACCTCCAACTCTTGGGCACCTCCAACTCTTGGGCTTAATAAATTCTCTTGTCTTAGCCTCCCAAGTAGCTGGGAGTACAGGCACCCACCACAACATCCAGCCATTTTTTTGTTGCAGTTGTCCTTGTTGATTTTAGCTGGCCTTGGCTGGGTTCGAACCTGCCAGCCCCTGGCGTATGTGGCTGGCACCCTACCCACTGAGCTACTGGGACTGTCCGTTTTTAATTTTTTATTGATACATGATATTTACACATATTTTTGGAGTGCATGTGATATTTTATTAGATGCACAAAATATTTTATTAATTAATATTTTATTATTATTTATTATTAATCAGGTCAGGGAGGTTGGAATGTTCATGACCTTGAGTATTTATCGTTTCTATGTGTGGGAAATATCCAAGCCCTCTCCTCTAGAAATATTGAAATATGCAATGCATTGTTGCTAACTATAGTCACTTGGCTCTGTTAATGAACATTACAACTTATTCTTCTAACTGTAGGTTTGTACCCATTAACCAAATTCCAGCCAACTTCTCTTAATCCCCCTTTCCTCCCTACTCATCCAAACCTTTAGTAAACATCATTCTATTCCACCTTCACTGGAACCATTTTTCTAGCTATCCCATACAAGTGAGGATATGTAATATTTGTCTTTCTTTTGCCTGCTTAATTCATTTCATGTAATGACCTCCAGCCCAGCAATGATGTTTCTTTTAATTAAAAAAACAAAGATTCCCTGGCTATTTTGGCATCCAACGAAGAGAGATCTAAATGATTTCCTAGATCTTTTAGAGATTTTAAAATTCAATTTAGCACGTTTTACACCTTTAGTTATGATGACAATTAAGGAAGACAGCTTTAATTACTTGTTTTCTTCGGTTCTCCCTCCTCCACACCTGCTGCTTGGTCTCCCACTGTCATTCCCCCATCCTACCCATCGATGGCATACTGTCTACTGGCTGAAGAAGGGACAATGCAAATTCAGGAGCCAGCACAGATAGCCTCCGTTCTTGGTGATCCCTGAGTCTCTCTCTCCAGCTCTGTCTCTGGCAACTTCTTTCCCTAGTTTGCTAGTAGACTTTGGAGCGTGGGAGAAACTTTGCCCCCAGGAAGAAGTTTTGTTTACTGAAGACGCAGTGCTCAACCTTTTTGGCACCTGGGACTGGTTTCATTAAAGATCATTTTTCCAAGGACTGGGCAGTAGGGAGGATAGTTGGGGGATGATTCAAGTGCATTGTGTACTTTATTTCTATGATTATTATATTGCAATATATAATGACTATTTATACGAATCAACATAGTGCAGAATCAGTGGGGGCCCTGTGCTTGTTTTCCTGCAAGTAGACGGTCCAGGGCTAGCATCACTATCTCAGCTCCACCTCAGATCATCAGGCATTAGATTATCACAAGGAGGCCGGGAGTGGTGGCTCACCCCTGTAATCCTAGCGCTCTGGGAGGCAGAGGCAGGTGGATTGCTTGAGTTCAGGAGTTTGAGACCAGCCTGAGCAAGCACAAGACCCTGTGTCTACTAAAAATAAAACGACTAGCCAGGCATAGCTGTGTATGTCTGTGGTCCCAGCTACTTGGGAGGCTGAGGCAAGAGGATCCCTTGAACCCCAGAGTTTGAGGTTGCTGTGAGCTATGATGCCGTGGCATTCTACCTAGGGTGACAGAGTGAGACTCTGTCTTAATAAATAAATTCTCATAAGGAGCATGCAACCTTGATCCCTCACATGCACAGTTTATACAGTAGGGTTCCCGCTCCTATGAGAATCAACGCTCCAGCTGATCTGACAGGAGGTGGAGCTCAGGTGTGATGGGAGGGATAGGGAGTGGCTGAAAATACAGATGAAGCTTCACTCCCCTGCCCGCTGCTCACTTCCTGCTGTGTGGCCTAGTTCTTAAAACAGGCCATAGACTGGTATGGGTCCATGCCCCAGGGGTTGGGTCTTATGGTACTAGAGTATTACACAGGTGGTTTCTTTTTAACACTCTGATGCTTTTTTCCCCTACTAAAATCAGAAGATGATTGGTTGAATTTTTCAGAGTATATTTGTAGTCACTGTTGTGTGTAAACCTTCAGCAACGTTCCTTTCCTTAGTAAAACATACTTTAAAATGATTCCATTTAATATAATGGAGGAGGCTCGGTGCCTGTGGCTCAAGCAGCTAAGGCACCAGCCACATACACCTGAGCTGGTGGGCTTGAATCCAGCCTGGGCCAGCCAAACAACAATGACGACTGCAACAACAACAACAACAAAAGTAGCCAGCATTGTGGTGGGTGCCTGTAGTCCCAGCTATTGGGAGGCAGAGGCAGGAGAATTGCTTGAGCCCAGGAGTTTGAGGTTGCTGTGAGCTGTGATGCCACAGCACTCTACCCAGGACAACAGCTTGAGGCTCTGTCTAAAAAAAAAAAAAAAAATATATATATATATATATATATATATATATATAATGGAGGAAAGAGTTTGATGTATACACTGAGGTGAAAGTATTATAAATCTCACCTGTATTTTAGTCTAACTATTCAAGCTTTTGCAAGTGATTATTTAAAGTTATTCTTTTCTGCAAAGAGAGTGGGTGACCAATTGAAAAGTTCAAAAAAACTGATAAAAACAATGTGAAAAAAATGGAATAACAAGTTTATAATAAAAAGTTGTTGATTTTAATACTTTTATTATTTTATTAATTTATTCTTTCAATAAACTTTTCAACACACTATTTATAATGGGGCACTTGACTGCAAATGCAAAGTAAAACATAAGGTGGTCTTTGTCCTTGGAGTTTGCAGAACTTGATCAGTTGTTATCAGAAAGGTAGGTATAAAATGTAATGGGCGTTTAGAGGAGAGAGAATTATTTTCAATAATGAATTATTTGTTAATGAAACAAAATTTGAGCTGGACTTTGATAGATAATCTGATAGACATAAAGTTTTCTCTCTCCGAATCCATTACTCTTTCTTCCTATAACATCTCTAGATTTTGGGGGAGCATCTACCCTTTTCCCTACTGTTGCACACTGTGGTCTGGGTGGTCCTCTCCCTCCTACTCAAGGGACAGGTCCTGGAAGCCAAGCCTGAGCCATTTATTGTTTCAAATCTGCTAACTATGATTGGCTCCTAGGAGAATGTATCACTTAGGATGACTCGGTCAGAGTGAATAAACGAGTTTTTTGAGAGCTATGGAAAGAGACCCTTTACCTTTCCACTGGCTTTGGGACTGTAAAGATATGGAAGATTCAGGGATTCGATTCTTGTAGAACTTAGAGGGTGAGGAACTGGATCTTGAGGGCATTGTATGAGTGCCTGGATCAAGCCTTACCTGAAGCCTGAACTATTCCTGGCTTTTTGAATTATGTGAGTCAATAAATTCTCTCTTATTATTTTGCCCTTCTGGGATGGATTTTATGTCTCTTACAACCAAAAACATATTAGCGGACCCATTCAGGTGGGGTTTGGACAGCAAGCAACAGTGTGAGGACAATCCAATCTGAGGGAAGAGAATGAAAACAAAAGTCCCAAGTGTAGAAAAAGGCAGGATCTGATCTCTCTTACCTCTTCTCCTTCATGGGAGGGAACTACTTCTTTGGAAGTGGTATAAACTTTCTTTATATGCTTAAATAAAATTTCTCTTTATTACACTGAAAAAAAAAAAAGAAAGAAAAGGAAGGACCTATTGAGGGAAGGTGGGAGGTACAGTTAAGTGGAATTTTAAGGTGCATGAAGGAGACTAGCAGAGAAGTCTAGAAATTTTGGTTGAGATTTGGACATGGAAGGTTATTTTGCATCTTTTTTTGGGGGGGAGGGGTGAGCATAACTCCTGGGCTCAAGCCATCCTCCTGCCTCAGCTTCTTAAGACACTGGGACTACAGCTTCTTAAGACACTGGGACTACAGGTGTGCCCCACCAAGCCTGGCTATTTTTTTTTTTTTTTAAACTTTTTGTAGAAATGAGGTCTTGCAATGTTACTTATGTTGGTCTCAAACTCCTGGCCTCAGGTGAGCTTCCCACCATGGCCTCCCAAAGTACTGGGATGACAGGCATAAACCACTGTGCCTGGTTGGTTAGGGAAGGTTTTAAATACTAGGTCAAAAATTTTATTTGACAGGTAATAGAGAAAAGTGGAATCTTCTAAGAGAAAAGTAAATGTATCTGAGCTTCATGAAAAATACTGGATAATCTGATGTGGCAACACTCAGGGTGAGCAGAGTAGTTAAACTTTTGCAATAAGACAAAGGCAAATGTTGTGATGACCCTGCAGAATCAGGGTGGATCTTCGCCAAAATTTAGTTTGTGTTTTTTTAGTCACAAATGAGGCTTCCTGGGGTACAGCAGGGAGGCTCCCAAGCAAGCAAAACACTGGCTTGAAAGAATAAGAAGTAAGCCTGGCTTGGGGTTTTTATGGTAGATGAGGAGTAGGGTAAGAGCAAGGGTCATTGCTAATGATTTGAACTTCTTACCAGGACTAAAAGGAAGCCATCTGGGATTCCTTATCAGCTTTCATAAATAGATGTGTAGATAAAGCTGTTTGACATGCTGTGAACGAGGACACTTTGGAAGAGTTCAGACAATTAAGTTCACGAACTCGCCTTTAGAAAAAGTGCTATAAACCTCATTGCTGAATATCACTACAGTTACCTTCGAGGTCCTCACCTTGGAAAGCCATGCACCGTTGCCAGCATCTAGTCTACCCTTCAAAGCAATTCTGGAACTCTTTTTCTGGAATGGCCAATCAGAGCTGTCATCATATGAGGTCTGACGATTAAGTTCACAAACTCATCCTGTAAAAAAGAGCTACCTACCTTATTGCTAAACATCACTGTGGTTGCCATATGGCCAAGGGGAGTATTTCAAAGGTTGCCATGGTGATATTCAGTAATGAGGCATGTAGCAGTTTTTCTAGGATGAGTTCATGAACCTAATCATCCGACCTCACACTTTATGGTCAGGAGCTTGGGTTTGAGGTTGCGGTTCACATTGAGTAATTATTTTTTATCTATGCAGTTAAAGTGGATAACATGGAAAAAAGAGAAATAGAAGAAAGATAACAGGAGAAAAGACAAAAGACACTAGAAAATTGCCAAAGAATAAATGTAACTTAAATGTGCCCAGAGAAGAATGTGGGGAGAGAAGGAGCGCTGTAGGAGGAAGGAGCTGAGAATGTTTTGTAGAGGAAGGGTGTAAATACTTGAAAATGCTACAGAAAAATCAAAACGATGGGACGTAGACATGAGAGGATTCATGGTCCCTGGTTAGCTTTGGAGACCAGGGATGCTTTGGGAGGGTGTAGGTGTAATCAGAGTAGGCAGAGCAGAGGGATGAATGATTGAGAGGTGAAGGCTACCCTGTCCTGAATTTTTTCATAAGTCATAGTAGGTAAAGTCGTCAAATTCAGAAGTACAGATTTTTAAACTCTTAAAATTAGGTAATGGGAAGATATGTGCATGGTTTGCAGATAGTGAGGAAGTGGATTCCAAGCAAGATTAGGAAGTTATAGAAGGAAAGAGAACAATGGATTAGGTAGAACCAAAATCAGGGAGAAAGGATTGGTTTGAGCCACTGGAGATAAGGATGGTTCTGTGAAGACAAAGAGATGTTGGGTAGATAGCAAGGGAGCCCCAAGACTCTCTTAGGGACAAAGTGGGTTCCTGAGTGCTGCCTCAAGCAATTGCCCCACCAGGGAAGAAGGATAAGGGTGGGCCCCATCTTGGCACTGCCCTACTTTATTTTTCATTTTTATTTTTAAAATTTATTTATTTATGTATTTATTTTGAGACAGAGCCTCAATCTGTCGCCCTGGGTAGAGTGCTATGGCATCACACCTCACAGCAACCTCTAACTCCTGGGCTCAAGAAATTCTCCTGCCTCTGCCTCCCAAGTAGCTGGGACTATAGGCACCAACCACAATGCCCAGCTATTTTTTGGTTGCAGCTGTCACTGTGGTTTGGCGGGCCCGGGCTGGATTTGAACCTTCCAGCTCAGGTGTATGTGGCTGGCACCTTAGCCACTTGAGCCACAGGCGCCGAGCTGAATTTATTTATTTTTATTGTTAAATCATAGCTGTGCACATTAGTACAATCAAGGGGTACAATGTGCGGGTTTCATATACAATCTGAAATATTCTCGTCAAACTGTTCAACATAGCCTTCATGGCATTTTCTTAGTTACTGTATGTAGGCATTTGTATTCTGCATTTACTAAGTTTCGCCTGTACCCATTCTAAGATGCACCGTAGGTGTGGCCCCACCCATTACCCTCCTTCCACCCCACCCTCCCCCTCCCCTCCCCTCCCTTGGCCCTACTTTAATCTTATCCCAAGCAACTGCCACACCTTGGGGAAGGAGGAACGCCCTGTGGGCCAGGTGGCCCAGCACAAAAGGATTTGGAAAGTCCCCTAAAGGCTAATCATCATGTTGTTAACCATCCATCCAGCGTTTCATGGTGAGGTTGGAACCACGAGGAGGACCCAACCCAGGTACAGTATGATGGATACTCCAGGTCATTACCAAATCCTTTTTTGTCATGACATGTGCTCCTACTCACTGTCTCTAGTGAGCGTATCTTGCTCTGTCAACCCAGCTTTCTCTTCCTCCACAAGCTTTTCCCATACTTGCCTTGCTTTTAGTGCGTCTGGTCATTCTTTGACTAAGAGCACCCCAAGGACCAAGAATGCAGACCACTGCCTGGACCCTGACAGAGATACTTCTTTTGAAATTAAATGACTTGATGAGAATATGCATAGAGAAGGAAGGATATCAGATGGGGGAGCATGGTTTTGTGTGTGCGCATGAAGTTATAGATCTAGACTTTCCTAAGGAAGTCAGCACGAGGGCCATGGTTTGAGACCAGTAGAAGGGACTTGAATAGCAATTTTAGGAAAGATGATATGAAATAAATTAAAGATGAATAAAACATTGCCAGGCAAAGCAAGTGGGTGCCTGGCAGTGTTACATCCTCTTTCAATGTCTCACACAGAACTCGTACGATTTTGAGTAGTAGTCTGCAAATAAGAAAGTGGCTTGTGGGGTCTACCTAGAGTTAGGGATTCACAGCATGAATAGACAGGACCAGTCAATGAGGGAGTTGATGGTTCTGTAAAGGAATTCATTGAAATGATGGAGTTGGGGAAACAGATGGAGGTAAGAGGTGTTAGAAGGGGCAGGTGATTTTGCCACAACAAATAAGGAAGCAAGGAGACAGTTATGTTAATCAGTTAGATTTAAGCATTTCACATTGTATATCAAATCAGCACATTGTACCCCCTAAATACATTAACGTACACAGTTATGATTTAATAAAGAATTAAAAAATTTTAAAAGATTTAAATATACAAATTCAAAAACAGTAACAGAGAGTAGATAATAAAACAGAACTCAACAATAAAGTGTTTCTAAGAAATTCACTTTATATATAAGAACACACATATATTAACAGCAAAGAGATGGAGAAATATATGCAATGCTAGCGAAAGTCAACTGGAATAGCTATTTTCATTTCACACAACACACATTACAGAGCAAGGAACAGTATCAGGGATTAAAGGGGCATCACATTAATGATAAAGAGGTCAGTTTTCCAAAAACGTATTGACAGTCCTTAATGTGTATACACCTAACAGCAGAGATCAGAACGCATGCAGCAAAAACTAACAGCTTAAAAAATCAAAGAACAGCAGAACAATTACAAAAGGTACAAATTATGCATGATGATTAGATCAGAAGGAGAAGAAAAAAAGAGAAAAACATTTGAAAAAAAAATAAAATAAAAAGAAGGGGCAGGTGATCTGGAAGAAAAGGAAAAACCTTGGTACTGGTACTTAAAAAGGAGTTAAGAACAGGTTAATGTAGCTATGGGAGTGAATTAGGTGGAAGAACAGTGGAGGAGCTCAGAAAATTTTACCCCAGCACATGATTCTTTGGTATAAACAGTATTTTGAATTAAAGGCCTTTAGAGATCAACAGGCCTTGGAAGGAGTGTTCCCTCTATCTGCATAACCAAGCAGACCCATCAAAAGAAAACAGGGCTTCCCTTCCCTTTTCTGTTATTGCATCATGTTGGAAGGAAAAAAAAAATCAAGCATGCCATCAGACCTGGTCCAACTCATTTCAAACATGATTCCTGTGTCTCAGGTTAATTTACAGGTCAATTCATTTCCCCCCATCACCCATTCACCCAGGTATCTATTCATCCTCCCTAGCAATCTTTTACTGCCCTTACATAGAATTACCTATACTCCTTATCTCCCACTCCCCTCTAAAAGACAAGCATAAAAATATCTGGATCTCACTGGGATATTGGGTAACAACTCTGCTTCTCCCAATATGCATGGTAAAGGGAAAAGGGGAAATTGCCCCTCACCACCACACCAGAAAAGCAGAGGAGTTCCTTAGCTTGAGACTTGTAGGAACTGAAGTGATTCAGAGGGTTGAGGTGCTTCTAATCTGGGTAGTGGAGTGCAAATCTCTTCTAGGGTTGAGAACAGTGAAGAACTTGGAGGAGTTGTCACTGGCTTGTGTTGGAGGAAAAAAGAAAAGATTAAGAGCTGACTGGCCAAGTATGGTCAAGGATAGAGTGAGTATACAGAGAATTAAAGTTGAGCAGAGTTAAGGTATACATACAAAATGAGTGCCATCAAAACACCGTTTAGGCTCGGTGCCCATATCTCAGTGGTTAGGGCACCAGCCACATACACTGAGGCAGGTGGGTTTGAACCTGGCCCGGGCCTACAAAAGAACAATGACAACTGCAACAAAAAAATAGCTGGGCTTTGTGGGCTATAGTCCCAGTTACTTCGGAGGGAGAGGCAAGAGAATTGCTTAAGCCCAAGAGTTAGTGGTTGCTGTGAGCTGTGATGCCACAGCACTCTATTGAGGGTGACATAGTGAGACTCTGTCTCAAAAAACAAAACAAAACAAAATAACAAAATAAGGTGTAATTTCAGGATGTGGGGGTGGGTCTAAAGATCTGGGCTACAAAAATGAGGCCGTTTGAGAAGTATCAGTTACATAGGGTGAGTCTGGAAAAGAGCTCGGTAGGCTGAGTCTGGCTGGGAAAGGAGAGTCTGCCCAACACTGGAGGTACATGGAAGAGATGAGGGTCTTGCTTGGACTTCTAGATATGTGAAGCTCTAGTGGTGGGAGCAGGGATGAGACATGGCAAAGGAATGGGCAGTCCTCTGAAAACTTGTTTCTAAAGTTTGCTCCATCAATATTTATTGTCTACTTAATATGTACTAGTAATAATACTAGCAATAGTAAGAGAATGGGACAGGTGTTATTATCTTGCTTTCATAAGCCCAACATCTTATTATGCATTCCCTTATTAATTCTTGCAATACTTGGAGGAAGAACCAATATTAGCCCATTTTATAAGAAAAGAAACTAAGGTTCACATAAACCAAGCCACTTGCTCAAGGATGGGGATAAGCCGGTTCCACATGACTCCAAGCACACCAGAGGCAACTTAGCTTTATGTGTGTCACTAGCAAGGGGAGAGGGATGAATGCTACAATTTTTGTTTCAAAGAAAACCATATATATATGTATATATATATATTTTAAAAGATAGATGCTTTTATATTTTATTTAATATTAAATGCATATTCTTTACCTTTTTAAAGGCAGAAGATTCTACATTTTTTAAACACACTTTTTCTTTTTGTTTAGTTTTTTGTTTCTAGATATATAAACACAAAACCTTGCTATCTGGTTTTTGAATTGTGATTGTAGGGATGGTGACTTTGTATAAAAGTCCTTTGTATAAAAACTATATTATTTTCTCTTTTATTTTTCTGCTCAGAAAGCCATATTTTTGGGGTCAAGAGTTGACTCTTTTCTCATTCAGCACTGATTTTAGAATGTTTAGGAATATCTTCAGCAATACTTGCCTTGATATCATTAGCCCTCTTTAATTTTATGCCTTAACTAATCACGTTCTAAGATATTCTTTTGTCTCTGCTGTTTGAAAATCCAATTCACTCTGTAGACTGGCTATAAACGCAAATAAGAGCATTGATTTCCTCATTTCATCACCTCTAGAGAACAATTCATAGAGCACGGAAGTTCTAACTAGTCAATCAATAGTCACTACTTAAATCAGAGACTCAGACAGAGTAGTCTATTATTAAAAAGTGTTCATTCGAAGATGATGTTAAATGAAAATAAAGGAACTGATCCAGCCTGTGATCCTCATTCAGCTTCCAGAAATAGTCTGGAGGAAAAGAGTTCTGTTAACCATATTTAGAGCTTTTCCTATTTTTGATTCCTGCCTGAGGAGAGGCAGAGAACGTTAAATTTCTCAAAATCCACTTAACTATTACTAAGCAATTCATGAAAACTAGGATAGGCATTGCAATTGGCGGGGCTTTCCTCCCTACAATCATGGCCTAGACCAAACTCGGCATTCAAACTCTGTCTCTTCTTGCCCTGCGTTTGACTATAGAATAAACACAGATCCGTCTGGATGCCAACTGCATAGAGCAAGACAACCAGACTCATTAGTTATCGTAAATGCTATTATCTTACCAATTCTGTAATCTATTTCTGGAGCTAGTTACCCAATTTTGCCCGACACAGAAAAGTCAACTTTGACCTGAATTACATTAAAAATAGGGCTTTCACTGAATCAGGAAGGAGGATTTTTTCCCCCGTCTTAATAAATCTTAATTGGAAGGCTGTCAGAGGTGCACTTGTGGCTATGGATGTGGAAAAGGAAATAAGAATGCCATTCATTATTGCAAGTAATTCAAATATTTAAAATTGTACTTTATCACTCCAAGGTGGGGTTTCAAGTGGACCATGATTCGTGATTGCATATTACTGTGTTCTCAAATTCAAGATGTTTTTAATGCTGGCAATGATATTTTGGTATCTAGTTCTTGAGGCAGGTGAGAATCTGAAGCTCAGGAAGATGGGGTTTGCTCACATTGACTTGAACTTGGTCTTTGGTTCTTAGTCCAAGATGCATTGCATTCTGCTCTCTTTTTTCTGCAAAAAAAAAAAAAGAAAGAGAAAAAAAAAAAAAAAAGAGAGTCTGCAAACAGAGAGATGATTTGGCAATCAGATTCATGGAAATTCTGCTCTTCTCATCAGTAAGATTTTTGCAGATGAGGAGGCCAATGAGTTGGCTTATAGTTTACACAGTCTCTTCTCTTCTTCAGTTCCTGGAAATTTCCTATAGGTAAACAGAGAAGAAAGTGTACTGTGTCTTGCTCTCTGTATTTTGAAAAGGACAGGGAACTAAAACTCTACACTTACACTCAGATTGAGAAGTGCTATTCTATCATGTTAAACTGAAATGCTCAATATAATACATCACTTACAACTAATAGTTATATTTTTATGTTTAAAATTTAGCGTTTTGTTGTTTTTATAAGAGTCGATCTCCCCAGCCTGAGCAAGAGCGGGACCCCATCTCTAAAAATAGCCAGGAATTGTGGGGGACACCTATAGTCCCAGCTACTTGGGAGGCTGAGGCAAGAGAATTGCTTGAACCCAAGAATTTGAGGTTACGTGAGCTATGATGCCTCAGCACTCTAACGGGGGTGACAAAGTAAGACTCTATCTCAAAAAAGAAAACAAAAAAGAGCCAGTCTCTACCCTGACGGAGTACGTGGACACCCATGTGGTAGACAGTGAGGTCTTCTAGATGGTGCATTCCTCTGACTGGCTTGAAATCCCAAAATCAGTGAATCCCTTTTTTTTCTAGAATGTTCAGAATCCCCTATTAATGTGCAAATATCCTTGAAAGATGCACTACTGTATATTTTGTGGTATTAGCTACAAACACCCTAGAGGATGCAGGCTTCCCCATGAGGGGAGATTTCTACTGAGAGGGAAGGCACCAAACACGAGTTTTGCCTATTTAGCAATTTTGCCTAGAGCCAAATTTGAGTATTACCATGAATAATAAGTGAAAATAGCTTAAATTCCATTAGTAACATGATTCTAGCCAATAGATCCGAGACCAGGAGAGGATGCTATTCTAAATCATTATTATTTTATGTTCAGAAAATGAATACACTGATGTTTACAGCGAGGGAAAATGCAAGCCAGCGTTTGCTTTTCCTCCTGAGGAAAGTGATGAACCAGGATGCATTTAGAAAATGCTGAACATCTTCAGAGTCTCACCAACTCCATCCCTCCTTAAATGTCCATATGTGAATTAGGCACTTTGCAGATTTTTTTCTTTTTAACTCAGCGTTTGCTGATCTCAAAAAAAATGACTAGTGTAAAAATATACCTTACCTTTGAGAGAAACCTGTTACAAGGAAAGGTGTGAATAAAATGTAGTATGTTTGTCTGACTTACTGCAAATGGCTTATTTCATTCCAAGGTGTTTCTTTCTCTTTCCTTTTTTCATGGGACCCTGGCTTTAGCAAACGAGGCTTTGGAAACATGAAAGGTTAGTCCTGGGCTGTGTGTAGTCCGGGAGCTCTGTGAAGCAAAAAAAATGTAGCATTCTTTTTGTTTCTACTTCCTGGTGCCTAGTAGGTAGTAGGTCTATAATATTTATGAAATGGATAATTAATATGATAATCTATGTGCAAATATGGTACCTAGTAAATTCCCAAGAGTTTTCTTTAATGTATATCTATTAAAATCAAGAAGGAAAAATTTAGGATTATTTTGCTATTCAAGGCAAGTTTATAAAACAATAAAACAACCTGTACTGGATACAGAAAACTTGCTAGTAATTGTGTAGACTAGACTTGCTAGTAATTGTGTAGATTAGGTTTTTTTTTAGAGACAGAGTCTCACTTTGTCACCCTCAATAGAGTGCTATGGTGTCACAGCTCACAGCAACCTCCAGCTCTTGGGCTTAGGTGATTGATTCTCTTGCCTTAGCCTCCTGAATAGCTATAGGCGCACACCACAACGCCTAGCTATTTTTTTGTTTTAGTTTGGCCAGGGCTGGGTTTGAACTCGCCACCCTGGGTTTGAACCTGCCGGCACCCTACTCACTGAGCCACAGGTGCTGCCCAGGCATAGATTAGGTTTTTCTGTGATCTATTTGCCGAAATATGCAAGACTTGAAAATCACTAAATAATTATTATCTCTAGGCCCATGTACTCATTTCCTGGGAGAGCAACGTAATAAGCTACTTTGGTTTTTACTCAGTAAATTAACTTTACCTGGCAAAATTGGGACGGACATTAGGATACAAAGAAACATTTTGTAAAGCCCTTTTTTTAATGTCCTAAATATTTAGCTAGCGTATCACTTTTTTCTTCTAAACAACACTAACAATTTGTCTTTATGTCATGCAGACCCTTCCCAAGTTGCACACAGCAGGGATGCATAATGTATGATGTCATAGCTCAGCGACTTCCACAGCTAAGCCCAGGTAAGCATTCCGTGCAGATTTGATTTTTTTTGTTTTTTAACATAACAGGGTCTAAGTGGGAAGATTCTTATGGGTTTTTAGAAGGTATTTTTAGCAAAGACACCAGCAGATGGATCACCTTGTAGTATGGAGAATTAGAAGAGATAGGCTTGTTTCATCTTACACGTTGAAGGCAAAGGTTAAGGCTGAGAGTGTTTGTAAGTCGAGGGCTCTGGGAGAGCTATTGATCTCCGATGAAAGCAGCTGAGCAGGTCACCTAATTTTGTGTATGTTGTGTGTACCCAGGGGTCGGATTCTACTCTCCTTATAAATCATCATTATGATGTCCCAGATATCAGAACATTTCATACTTAAAAGATTCAAAAGCACAAGTGGAAATGGGTAACATACTCTTATTAGCATTTTTGGTTAAGGCAGGGAAATGGGGTTAAGAAGGGGCATTATATTCCTTAGAAGAGGTGACATGATAAAGAGCAAACCCACGATAGGAACGGGAAGACAAAATGTTCTTATAGAGAAATACAAGCTATCTCAATGGTTATCCCTAAAGTCCCAATGTATGGGGGAAAATGGGAAATTGTGGCCCACATTCAGAGCAGGAGTGTCCAACCTGAGGCCCTTGGGCTGCATGCTGATTTTCTGAGGACATTTTTTGCCTATCTCTAGCATAGGATATCATGAAAAGTTTACACGGATCTTCTTTTCTTTGCTAATCAGCTTTTGTTAGTGTTTATGTATTTGCTGTGTGGCCCAAGACAACTCTTATTCTTTCTTTCTTTCTTTCTTTTTTTGGAGTTTTTGGCGAGGGATGGGTTTGAACCCACCACCTGTGGTATATGGGGCTGATGCCCTACTCTTTTGAGCCACAGGCACCGGCCCAACTCTAATTCTTTCAATGTGGTGCAGAAAAGAAAAAGTTGGACACCCCAATTATAGAGACTATTTTGTAAAATTTTTTTAGCTCATATTTTGCATCTAAAGTTACATTTAGCTACAATTTCCCTTTTTCTCCTATGTATGGAGACTGTATTTATAGAATTGACGTTCACTGAGATGGTCTGAACTACCGCTCATTTTAAGCCAGTTTATAGGAAGTGGGCAGCACTGGGCTGTAGCCTCCAGGGCTGGTAATCTGTCACTCTCCAGGATAACTCTATTTCAGAGGGACTGTGTAAAGGCCAGGAAGGCAGCAGGGCCACCTGCTGTGGCCTGATGTCCAAGGCTAACAAGTCCCCTCCCTCTGGGCTGGGCACTTCCCCTCAAGAAATCTTCAAAGAGAGCCAAAATGAATGGCCCACATCGTGTTTTGCTCTATTTCACTTTGGGATTGTACTCTGCTAAGAGAACTAAGTATTATGAGGATAGACAGGCAGTTAGTTTAACAAGTAAAAGAAAAACAAAACTGTGCACATAGTCTGCTCTAACACCTTCAGGGTTTTTTTCTTTTCTTTTTTTTTTTTAATGTCTAATGTTCTTTGGCTTCACAATGGTTTTTGTGGTACTTTTCCTGCAGGTGTTTTGTGAAACTTATGCCTCACACTAATTCAAGTTAATTTTGTCCTGAGAAATCTGCGATTATGGCGAAATTAGAGTGGGCCAATGATGTTTTCCCTTGATTCGTGCTTCCTCATGAGGTGTCTGTTGTTGCTGTTGTTTGTTTGATTGTTGAGGAACATTTTCTACCCCAAAGTAAACATCAAGAGAGGTTTTCTCTTTTGTGGTGATTTTAATGCCAAACCCACTGTGCTCAGTGCTCTTTAATTCAAACACCTGTGTTCTGTAGAGAATGAAATTGTAATCTGTGGGATCTTCCTGCTATCCAGGAATTTTGCTGACGATGAGTTGGTACGAAGGAGCTGGCAAAGGGCTGTGCTGTAGCTGGGGAAGAGAAGAGACCCCTCATAAGTGTAAAGAGTGGACTGCATTGCTCTGACACAGAAGGTAAGGATGTGGGTCAAGGAATCAAAGTCTCCGCATCAGCTTTTAAATATGAGTAATGTCTTCAGGGGGAAGGAGGAAATGGATGAGTTTTCAGAATCAAGTTTTCTTTTCTTTTTTTTTTTTTTTGAGACAGAGCCTCAAGCTGTCACCCTGGGTAGAGTGCTGTGGCATCACAGCTCACAGCAACCTCCAACTCCTGGGCTTAGGCGATTCTCCTGCCTCCACCTCCCAAGTAGCTGGGACTACAGGCGCCTGTCACAACGCCCGGCTATTTTTTAGTTGCAGCCATCATTGTTGTTTGGCGGGCCAGGCTGGATTCAAACCCGCCAGCTCAGGTGTATGTGGCTGGCGCCTTAGCTGCCTGAGCCACAGGCGCTGAGTCCAGAATCAGATTTTTCAATTGTCATCATTTAAAGCCATCCCATTACTAGGTATCTACCCAGAAGAACAAAAATCATTTTACCCCTAGGACATTTGCACCAGAATGTTTATTGAAGCTCAATTCATAGTTTCCAAGACGTGGAAGCAACCCAAGTGCCCATCAACCCAGGAACGGATTAACAAACTGTGGCACAGGTACGCCCTAGAGTACTATTCAGCCATGAGAAAAGATGGAGACTTCACCTGGATGGAGTTGAAACACACTCTTCTTAGTATCTCGAGAATGGGGAGAAAAAAAGTATCCAATGTACTCAATACTAACGTGAAACCAATAGATGAACAACTGCAGGTCCACATGAAGGAAAAAACACAAGTATAGTCTAGCAAGGGGGTGGGGAGAGGAGAGAGGGAAGAGGGGCGAGGAGGGAGGGTGATTGGCGGGATCTCACCTGATGTGCGAGGATGCACAGGGCGCCCCCTGGCGGACGGGCTCAGCTACAACTGGAACGTTACCTTAGAAATGCAAACAGTGTAACCTAAACATTTGTACCCTCTATTAGTCAGAAATAAAAATAAATAAAGCTATCTTCCCTTACATGTCACATTTCTAAAAGGGCTACTTGGATAGTGTTCCCATTTTCCACAGACCTTCAAAGAATATTTTGAACCCTGTTTTACTCCCTGTTTCTTACTTCCCCTGACCTTCTTCATTTGCTTAAACCGCCTTGGGAGACCAGTGACGCTAACACATGTTCACTTGTTCTGGGCCTCCCTGCCTTCCTAGATTCAGTCTCCGAAAGCTGCTCCCTTTATGTATTTCAGATTTTTCTTTCCCAACTGTTCTCACATATTAGCCAATGCTTTTTAACTAAAGCATCTTTAGAACATTTCTTCTGCGTGGAGCAGATGGTAGAGGACTAGTCTCTAACAACCTCGGTGGGCTGTGAGAGAGGAGCAGTTGTCAGCAGGGAGGGGTGAGGGGAGGCAGAAGGTTCTAGAGTCATGAACAACAGCATTGGGATTATGAAATATTGGGGGAGCAGGGGAGAAAGAGGTACATTTGAGAGGGGAAATGGATGGCTTAGTACATATTTAATTAGGCACCTCTTTTAAGCAACAGACTTAGGAGAGACGCCGTCTGGAATAGAAGCCATGGACTTGGAGAGACCAGCAATCTGATGATCTGGTTCTTTGTCGTGATGTGTTTCCTCCCATTGGTCCCATTATCCTTTCAATATTGATTCAAGATTCCCTGTATGCCCAGTCTGAATCCCAAGAAAGCCTCTTTGTTTGGCTATTCACCATTGCTCCTGCTGGTCGGGGCTATTCATGACACAAAGGTGGGCCCTGGATGGACTTCCTGGGGGACGTCTGTGTTTGTGGCATTGCTGGCCATCCCTGGGCAGAGAACAGCAGGAGCCCTACGCTACTGGGAGGCAGAGTAGGGCGGTGTGGTGAGCTGCGCTGGGAGTTCACTGCTGTTGGCTCCGTCACACTTCAGTGCTACTCCCTTCAGTGTGGGTGTGCAAAGTACCAAACAAAACAGAGAACAGAGGGGACGCAGGCCTTATGGTATTTTTTGTCAAAAGAGCAAATGTTGCAATTTTGGCAATGGAATATGTGAGGTATCTGTTGAGGCATATTTTGGAAGAAGTGAAGATATTTGTTCTTGCCTTTTTTTTTTTTTTCCCCCCAGTTTTTGGCCGGGGCTAAATTTGAACATGCAACCTCTGGTATATGGGGCCAGTGCCCTACTCCTTTGAGCCACAGGCGCTGCCCTGATCTTGCTTTTTTGGGGGGTGGGATCGGGGGGACAGAGTCTGACTCCATTGCCCGCGGCTAGATTGCCATAGCATCAGCAAACTGATTCACAGCAAACTCAAACTCCTGCGGTCAAGCCGTCCTCCTGCCTCAGTCCCCTGAGTCATTTTGGACTACAGGTGCCCAGCACAACACCTGGCTAATTTTTCTGTTTTCAGTAGAGATGGGTTCTGCCTCTTGGTCAGCCTGGTCTCCAACTCCTAAACTCAAGCAATCCCCCCACCTTGGTCCCTCAGAGTGCTAGGATTACAGGGGTGAACTGCCGGCGCCCTGCTGAGATAAAGATGGTTGTATAAAGGGATGGGATTACATCCTAGATTATGGGAAGGGGAGTTTAGACCATACTGAGATTAGTATTTAAGGTATGTTTTAGAGGTCAACAATTGAGATGCATTGGAACAAGAAAGAGATGTGGAGACTAAGAATAAAGAAAGGTTGATTTTCTCCACCTCCTCTTTGGAGCACATATGGAGAATTCGGCTACACAGAATTCTTTGCCTGAATTCTTACAAGGGCAGGTAAGAATTGCTCTAAGGCAACTTTGTTGCCTTAGAGCAGTCTTCCACAGAGATACTGGAGAAGAGGGTGTTTCCTCTTTTCACAGTCTGGAGGGCTTGGGGCTGCATTCTATGAAGGAGATTAGCAAAGGGGCAGGAGGGATTTTCATGAGTGGACCCCTGTTACCCATTTTCTTCGTATTGCAAATTAGTTGTTCCCATAACTTTTCGCCTGTTGGGCCCCTCTCTAAGTTGGGGAGGTGCTTCACACTACTTGACTTTCTCCCAAATGAGGAAAAATCTTCCCTAATTCAGAAATACTAAAGCATTAATCAACTTGTTGTAGGTATCCACAGGCATCACTGCATACACAATTGTTTCATTAACAGAAAACCCTAAGATCTTAATAGTAGAGTGCAACTTGAACTGAAAAAGAAGTGGACCTGAGTCTGAATATGACACATCTTTTTGTCTTGTAAGAACATTCTGGGAGTGATTATTTGGGTAGAGGAAAGAAAAATATTTCATTAAAAATTTACTCTGCACATGAAAACTGAACTCCATGTGAACAAATAGGAGCTCTACACAGTGTAGTATTTGCAGGCACTGACAATTCAGTTTGCTCAGAAGCAGGTGAGCTTTGTTCAGCACTTTAGAGAGACATATGTGCAGGTGGGTTCTTAATAGATGTCCTTTGGTGAGGAACTCTCACTGAATGTGTGGCTGGTTGGACTTAATTTCTCTACATTAAAATGCAGAGATGTAATATGGGTAATTTTTATTTTCTCTAAACCAAGTGGTAAGTTGCTTTAGATGGTCGCATGGGTAATCATTTTCTGGGCACCTTAAGACGACAGGTGTGCAGTCTGGATCGAGTCACATACATGGGAATGTGAGGTCGAATTGGCTCTCTTGAATAAATGTGCTTGCATTATTTTTTTTTTCCTGTTTTGGACTTTAAAATTCAGTACCACTGTTATAAAAATCTATTTTTGTCTTATAAGAAGGCAATTAAATTTTCAGCTAGACCAATTCAATAAAAATGAATTTGGAAAATATAATCAGCACAGAAAAAGGGAAGCTGAATGTGCATTCAGTCAAAAAAAAAAATTACATGTTCTTGCCCTGCTGAGAGAGGCTACTGGGTAAGATATTCTTGGCATTTGTTCATTTAAAGATAAGGATAACTCCCTTCACGCAGCCTTGAGAGCGGGATGCAATGAGAATTTCATCAAAGGCTGTGTAATTCTGTAAACATATTCTTGGGAGTTATAGAATTTCTTACCCATCTTCAAGTAATTTTGCATGCAACCTCTATGGAAGAGTCTCCTAATTTGTGTTGGATGAATGATGTCTTTTTCTAATTAGGCAGATGCTTCCGTTTTAGCTGTGAACTAAAAGACAATGTCTAATTGAGCTTTTTTTGTTGTTGTTGTTTTGTTTTGGGTTTTTGGGCAGTGCTAGAATTAGCCTTGGAATTTATCCTCCTGATTGACTCGTGTTCTAATTAAAACCCAATTTGATTGATTCTGCTTGTGCCTTTCCATAGGAAACACAGAACAACTTCCCAGATTCGCAGCATGTTGAAATTGCTGACTCTGATTGCTCTGAAGTGTTCTGACAGTCACAAGCTCTCCACACAGAACCCCATCTGCAGCGAAGTGTACGTTCCCCCAAGCTCCAACACTGACATGCCATCCCACCTTACCTTTTATCATTTCTTTGTTGTAGAATGTATTCAAATACAGCTACAGAACAAGATCTTATGGAGGAAATATGGCGATATTGATAGTTTCCATTACCTTAATAATTTACATAAGAGAGAAAAACCACATTCAGAATTTGAACAAGCCTAAGATGGCCTTTTATTTTTTTTTTCCCTTTGCCTTTAGCTTTGAAGGCTTGGAAAGTCCTATTATCCTAAAAATTAAATTGGCTCCTCTAATGCATACAGATGGCAATGCCTTGTGTTAGGCAGAGCTGTCATTTTCATCCTCAAAAGAAAGGAGAGGAGAGTATCATTAGCTCACCTGCAGCATATAATGTAGAAAGGTGGGCTCTTTGCACAGAGAGCAAGACAGTCTGGATGATGCAATTGCATCTACATAAAATAAGATCTCTCTTTTTGGAGGGGCGGGATGGGGAAGAGTTTCCAGTGTAATCACCACCTGGGTTATTCCAAACACACTTTCAATTAAAAAGAAAAATAGTTTTGTATCTCTGCAAAAGACGTCGTCATTTGAAAGCCTTCATGGTTGTTCATTGTTGTTGTGTTTTTAAGACAAGAGTCTTACTCTAATGCCCATGCTGGAATACTGTAGTATCATACCTTAACCTCAAACTCTTGGACTTGAGCAATTCTCTTGCCTCAGCCTCCCTAATAGCTGGGACTGTAGGCACCTACCACAACACCTGGCTAGTTTTCCTATTTTTAGTAGAGACAGCATCTTGTTCTTGCTCAGGTTGGTCTTGAACTCCCCAACTCAAGCAATCCACCTGCCTCAGCCTCCCAGAGTGCTAGGATTACAGGTGTGAGGCACTGTGCCTGGCCAAAAGCCTTCACGTTTGACTAAGGCGTGGTGTTTGGAGGACCACCTGTTAGGTCCTCCTCCCAATGTTTTTTTATATACTGAGAGTACAGCCTCTGGTCCAAGACAGAATAGATTTCTCTATTCATTTCCCTTAGAACACATCCAGCCTCTCATTCTACGTAAAGTTTATCTTTTCCTACCAAACTGTAATGTTCTTACCTTGCCTTCTTGATAATTGATAAATGTTTAGTGAATAAATACTAGAATGTTTATAAATAGATAAAGCATTTCATCAAAGTCTTCAAATAATATATATGCTATATTGTTTCATTTAATATGCAAGCCCTAAACACATCCAGACTGGACTTGACTTCTTATTGTAAAGATCTAATCAATTCATAGCTTTAGCTATAGTTCCAAGGTTGTGCAGCTCTTATTAGACAATGCAAATGAGGTGAGCAGGGAAATGATCACACTTTAGCTTACGGAGGGGAGGGTGATGCTCACTTAGCAAGCACCTCCATCAGCAGATTGCTGAACATTCTCTGAGTTTATTTTACAGTGTGCGTAGGCCCACTTTGCCGGAGAAAGGCAACTGAGATGAGCTTTGCCAGAAATCTGGAATAAGGCTTACATTGATGCCATAGAGGAAAACTTCAGAGCATCGTGGAGATCTGTTTTGGCTATTTTTCAAGCCTGCATTTATTCCTGGGTCAATAACAGGAGGAAAAAAAAAAAAAAACCTGTTATTAATTACTATAATTTGAGAGGAAGTTAAAATTGACCTCCAGCAGTCTGACTTGGCAGCATAAAGACTTTTACCACTCAAATTTTTGGAACTTGCTTTAGTGCAAACATTATCTGCTGACCGTAGTGGGAATTTTCTTTATTTCTTTTGTAGAGAACTATCCAGCCCATGCAATTACTATGTTACAGAAAAGGCAACATAAAAGGATTTTTTTTCTTTTTCTTTTTCTTCCTTTCTTCTTCTTCCTTTTTTTTTTTTTTTTTTTGAGACAGAATCCTAGTTTTTGAGTGTTTACTAAATGTTTCTCTGTAAAAGAGTTAAGTTGTACTGTACAGTAACAGTTCACTTGAGTATAAAGTTAGATTTCCAAATATCAATTTTACCCCGAAGTGATGTTCTCCTAATCTTGAAGATAGAGGACTGTTTGGTTACAGACAGCAGAATGAAGTAATTTCAGGAAATGAATTACCATATTGACCTCATGTAGACCTGGCATGACAGCTGCCAAGATGGGGCCATTGCCAAGTTCCTGTCTCATTTGTGTAATTTAGACTCCACCTAGCCTTCTGATTTATGATCAACCCGCTTTGATAAAACAGATTGTTTGAGTTATATTTAATTGAATGTTCATTTCTTCCAGTTTTCTTTTAAGGGTGGGTAACTTCAGAAGTCTTCCACTTTTCCTTCAAGGGTGGATAACTTCAAAAGTCCATGGGTCCCCTGGAAGGTAGATGGTAAAGGATATTTATCCTTGAACATGGATGGACACAGCCTCAATTAAACAGTGATGCACCAGGGAAGATGTTGGAACAAGATGGTCTCTGGGTTTCCTTCCCTCCCTGTGGTGCTGATCTCGTATATATGGGAAGAAATTGAAAACTCGCACATACCTGGGTCTTACCCTGCACATTCACAGGCACCTCAGCATGGCCTGATTGCTCTTATGCCACCATCATCTCATTCTTGCAGAGAGGCTGAAACAGTTTGTGCAGGCACAGACTGCACTCACTCACTTTTGTTCTTAGGTCAGGGGATGAGTCTCACTGACCTCTTTACCCCTTACAGAGTCTGAACTAGGTACCCTATAAATATCAAACAGGTATTCATTTTGATAATATTTCCTTAATTTTTCTGCAGCTGCCTTAAAAATTGCTCAAACTATATGATATCGTCATTAGAATTGAGTGTCTAAAAAAGTAGCTTGTCAAGAACACCAAGAGATTCAATTTTTCCCAGTAAATATTCTCTATTTTGACTGAACAGTAGCGTGTAATGACAATGACTATGTTCTTCCTGCTTCTGTACCTTCCAGAATGTTGCATAGGTTCTGGAACATCACCACTACTCAAGACACATTGGTTGAATAAATAAAAGAATTAAGGTGAGCTACATGCCAGGCATTGTTGCTGGGGATATACACAAAATGGGCTCTACCCTAAAGGAGCTCAGAATCTACTAGTTGATAAGTAGGGTATCAGTATCTGAGGTTTGTTGAGCTTTACCTTA
This sequence comes from Loris lydekkerianus, assembly GCA_963574355.1. NCBI lineage: Eukaryota > Metazoa > Chordata > Mammalia > Primates > Lorisidae > Loris > Loris lydekkerianus. The sequence continues at coordinate 47,792 of CAUYPK010021622.1, forward strand.
TACAAAATTTGCATAGTTCTTTTAGTGAAATTTGCTTTCAGTTACATGCTCACATTAGAGCTCATAATCTAGAGAGGTTGTTTGTGTCGTAATTTTCTTGCCAAAAGTTTTAACTCCTTTCCATCTTTTACTTGAATACAGATACTTTCCAAAGTATCTGTATGGGTAAACTTCTTTGAAGAAGACAGGTGTATAGCCTACAGACACATGACAAATGCTCATCAGAGAAATGCAAATCGAAAGTATCTGTTTTCCATCTTTTATTTGAATACAGATACTTTCCTATGATCTCCACATATCTTTATTATAGAAAACACAAGGAATAGAAAGAAGTCATGGTATTTAGCTATATATAGGTGTATGTATATGTGTACATGTATGTAAATATATATATACACACACACACATACACATACGTGTACACATTCTATGTTCTACTTTCAGAGTTTTGTCCTGATGTCATTTTTGAGTTTGCCATAAACATGTATAATACCCACAGAGTTTTAGACTTTATCAGAGGCTTTGGTGAATACAGGGTCAAATGAGGAAATTTCTGTTCTCACTCTTACAACTAGAGAGTCACAATTGAACAAATAATTATAATAGAGACCTGGGGCCCAATGACCTTGGAGAGGAAACTCTTTTTTGTAGAAATTAAGTGAGTTTGAACTGAGATGGGTGAAAACTATAAGAAACCTAGTCTTGAAGGCCAAGAGAAGTTCAAGTCTCATGAAACTATAAAAATACTAGAAGAAAGGGCAGGGAAAACGAAGTAATGGGCCTGGGCAAATATTTTATGAGAAGGACCCCTGGGCAATTGTAGCAACACCAAAAATACATTCCTGGGGTCTGATCAAACTGAAAAGCTT
>CAUYPK010021623.1:0-12143 GCA_963574355.1 Loris lydekkerianus
AACTAAGAAAATGCCATGAAGGCTACGTTGAACAGTTTGATGAGAATATTTCAGATTGTATATGAAACCAGCACATTGTACCCTTTGATTGCACTAATGTACATAGCTATGATTTAACAATAAAAATAAATTAATTAAAAAAAATAAAACAAAAACATCAGAACCTAACATTGAGCTCTTATTTAGAAAAGGCATCTCTTTAGGAGGCTGAGATACTATAATCTTGATATATAGACTTTCTTTGATCCGAATACTGTACCCATCACCGTAGTTAATTTCTACTCATAATTATATATTTATTGTAGGTGTTGCCTCATTATGAAAGCTTTCCCAGTCCACATTTTGTGGCCCAAGGCTGAGTTAAGTGGTTTTCCACAGATTATGTAGCACCGCTGCTTTCTCTTACCACAGCACATCTCCTTATCAAAACACAGCGCTCTGATTTTCCTCCTTATAAATTCAATGTTCATTCAGGGCAGGCACAATTCTTTATTCATCTTATATTCCAAATTCCTGTATACAGTGCCTATGCTGTGATAAGCATTTTCAGCATGTGTTATACAAATAAAGTAGGAAAGGAATTAATGTTTATCTAACTTGATACAGCCTGACTGTTTATTTTCCCCAGAGCTATAGGTAGGGAGTCTGTCTCTGTCTAACTTCTTCCAATTCCCTTGCCTCCAGTCATGATTCTAATAGAATCTTAAGATGAGATTAAATTTTTTGAGTTGCTATCTTTGAGAGGAGCTTTATAATTTGAATGCCAAATATTTGTGTTTCTCAAGGACGATGGGACATGTCAACTCTTGGGACTCTTTAGACAGTGTCAACATTTTCCTCAAGGAGTAAAAATGGTTTTGTTCAGAATGCCTACGATTTTCAGTGGTTACTATCTTCCATCATTACTTATTGTTATCATTGTATCTCATGGCTTTACATTATCAACTGTATGATAATGATTCCCAAATTTATGTCTCGAGGTCCAACCACTCTGCATAAGCAACTTTTTAACTGATATATAATAGTTGTATATATTTGGAGGCACATGAGATATTTTGATACATGTATACAATGTGTGATGATAAAATTAGAATAATTAGGGTATCTACTTCCTCAGCATTTATCTTTCTTTGTGTTTGGAATATTCCAATTCTTCTAGCTTTTTTGAAATACACATTGAATTATTGTTAATTCTCCGTACTGTACTACCAAACATTGAGTTATTTCTTCTAATTGTATTTTTGTACCTATTAACCAACTTTCTTCATCCTACCAGCCCTCTACACTTCCCAGCTACCAGTGATTACCATTCTACTCTCCATTTTCATGAGATCTTGAACAGACCAATAACAAGTAATAAAATTAAAGAATAAAATATCTCCCATAATAAAAAGAAAGAAAGAAAAGAAAAAAAACCAGGACCTGATGTCGTCTAAATTCTACCCAACATTTAAAGAAGAACTAATATCAATTCTACTCAAACTATTCCAAAAAGTCAAAGAGGAAGAAATTATTTCAAACTCATTCTTCAAAGCCAGCATCACCAATATGCCAAACCAGAGTAAGGCATACTAAGAAAATAAAACTATAGATCAATATTGCTGATGAACATAGATGCAAAAATTAACAAATACTAGCAGACCAAATTCAACAACACACCAAGAAGTCATTTGCCATGATCAAATGGTACTCAACTCATCCTAGGGATACAAGGATTGTTTAACATATGCAAATCAATTAACATGATAGCTCACAACAACAGAATAAAGAACAAAAACCATTTGGTCATTTTAATAAATTCTGAAAAAACACTGATAAAATTCAACATCCTTTCATGAGAAAAACTCTCAACAATTTGGATATAAAAAGAACATACTTCAAAATGATAAAGGCCATATGTAATATACCCACACCTAATATCATACCAACAGCGAAAAAACTGAAAGACTTTCCATCAAAATCTGCAACATGACAGAAATGCCATCTTTCACCACTTTTATTCAACATGCTTCTGGAAGTTCTAGTCAGAAAAATTAGTCAAGGGAAAGAAATAAAGGGCATACAAATTAGAAAAGAGGAAGTAAAATTATCTTTGTTTGCAGACAACATAAGCTCATTAATATATTAATTAATATATATTAATGAACAGTCCACCAAAAAAATAAAAAACTCTTAGAATTGAGAAATGAATTCAATAAAGTCACAGGATACTAAATCAGCATACAAAAATCAGCAGTCTTTCTATTCTAACAGTGATCAACCTGGAAAAGAAATAAAGAAAGAAATTCCATGTAAACACCTGCTTAAAATACTTAGGAATTAGTTTAATCAAAGAAGTGAAAGGTCTCTGTAAGGAAGACTGAAGCTGATGGAAAGAGTCAAAGAGGACACAAAGCCCAAAGCGACAGTCCATGTGCATGGATTGGAAGAATTAATATTGTTTACCCAAATGATCCATGCAGTCAAGACAATCCCTATCAAAATACCAATTACATTATTCACAAAAATAGAAAAAAAACCCACTAAAATGTGTATAAAACCACACAAGACCCCTCCCAAATAGCTAACGTATTTTTGAGCCAAAAGAATAAAGCCGGAGGCATCAAGCTAGTTGACATTAAATAATACTACAGATCTATCTTAACCAACAACAGCATGAAACTGACCAAAAAAAAGCAGACACATAAACCAATGGAACAGAATAGAGATCCTAGAAATACATCACCACTTTAACACACAACCAATTTTTGACAACAGTGCCAAGAACATTCAGTGGGGAAAGGCCATTCTCTTCATAACTACTTTTTATTCATCCAGTTGGTGGCTCACACCAACAATCTGGGAGTCTTTCTTGATTCCTCTCATTTTCTTATACCCTGAAGGCTTTCTATTAGCAAATTCCTAGGGCTGCACTTTCCAATAATGACTCATTCTGACAAGTTTTTATCACAGCTAGCATTGCAGTCCAAACTACCATCATATTTTCCCTGGGCTACCAATATATTCACCTAATGGTTCTTCTCAGTCCCACTCTTGGCTCGTTAAACAGCAGTAGGGGAGCTGCATTTTTAGAACTAGATTAGATTGTGCCATTAGCTTGCTTCATTCATACCTTCCAATTCCTCATCTTCACACTCAACAAAATCCAGTTCTCTCTGGTAGCAGCCTCATGTCTTGTGAGTCAATAAGAGTGTTTTCAATTCAATCATATTCACTGCCACAAGGTTCTATGTTTAAGAGAGCCATGATTTTGTTATTTTAATTAGCTTTTACATGCTTAAGAAAAACATCAACCTAGAATCTCATTTCAACATACCCCTTGGGTCACTGATGTTTGCAAACATAGTCCCTCCCCCTAAATTTCAAACATTTCAAACTCCTTTAATCCAAAATATTCCCATGGCAGATCTCCATTCTGGGATCTGGTAGAGAAAAGATGATAGCCAGAGAATCTTCTGAAATCTTTCACTAACTAGTTAAGTAGCTCAGATAAGCCTTTTATAGACCAGTTCAACGGGAAAGACATGGGCATTAAGAGCAGAATTGCATTAGGGCTCCTGCCACATACACTGGGGCTGACAAGTTCAAAACCAACCTGGGCCTGCCAAAAACAACAATAACAACTACAACAAAAAAATAGCTGGGCATTGTGGTAGACACCTGTAGTCCCAGCTATCTGGGAGGCTGAGTCAAGAGAATCGCTTAAGCCCCAGAGTTTACAGTTGCTATGAGCTGTGATGCCACAGCACTCAACCCAGGGCGACATAATGAGACTCTGTCTCAAAAAAGAAAAAAAATGAAAAGAAAAGAAAAAAAGGATTGCATTTGAATCTTGATTTCCCACTTACCAGCTGTGACCTTGGAGAACTTACTGATCCACTCTGAGTCTCTGTTTATTCATCAATAAAATAATAACAAATAACAAATTTATTCCCAGGTCTCAGTCTATAGCAGCTATTACTTATATTCATGTTGCATTCACTTTTTGTGGTTTTTATTATCATAGTCATTTCAAAATAGATTATCTCCTCTCCCCCTCACACTCTGAGCATTACTCCCCCTCCCCCCGGCACATTCTATTTCCCTGAATAGGGTGCCATAGTGTCATAGTTCACAGCAACCTTAAACTCTTGGCCTCAAGTGATCCTCTTGCCTCAGCCTCCCAAGTAACTGGGACTATAGGTTCCTATCACAGTGCCCAGCAACTTTATTTATTTCAGGCTGGTCTCAAACTCCTGAGCTCAGGTGATCCACCTGCCTCACTCTCCCAGAGTGCTAGGATTATATAGGTGTGAGCCACTGCGTCCCATCTGAACTTTAACTTTTTAATTTCTTAACCAAGTGAATAATAACTTACTTGACCTTTTATAATTTATTTAAAAAGAGAAAGAGTTATAATGCAGCTTTAAAGAAGTGAATATGAAATGAAATAAAAAGATAAGAAAGAGCTTCAAATTTGCTCGAGATGTTCACATACAATAACTCACTTCCTCCTTATAACAAACTAGTGAGATAAATCAAATAGAGATTATTTTTCCCATTTAATAAATGATAAAATTAAGATTCAAAGTAGAATCATATGTGTCTTTCCAAACTTTAACTTACCAGAAAATAACAAAAACAGGATAAAAAATGCATATCTGCCTAGAAAGTAATGTTAACATAATTATTATTAGGAATTCAAGAATACAGTGGAATCTGCCTATAATTTCAGCCCTTTAGGACACCAAGGAGTTCAAGACCAATTCTTTTGTTGGGCAGACTTGAATATAGTTTCCCCTTCATGCACATAGCTATGAACATTTCCAGAATTAGGTATGATGTGCACATTGGTTCGCTTTCAAACCAACTTTTTGTTTTAACAGCATTATGAGGTATGATTGAAGTATAATAAACTATGTAAAATCCTGTGGAACCATCATCACAATCAAGATACGAAACATATTCACAAGACCCAAAGTTTTCCCTGAGCTCCTTCATAATCCCTCCCCTTACATACTCCTGTGCAGTTACTGATCTGCTTTTTGTATCTATAAATTAGTTTGCACATTTTAGAATTTTATATAAATGAAAACATACGTAGTATATTCTGTGTGTGTTTGGCTTCTCACTTGGCATAATTCTTTTGACATTCAGCCATAGTGTCATGTATATCAGCAGTTTATTTCTCTAATTGCTGAATACGGTTGGATACATACTGTATATACAACAATTATCCATTTACTTAGTGATGGACATTTGAACTGTTATCAAGTTCTGCCTATTTTCAAATAAAGTTGCTATAAACATTTATATACAAATCTTTGTGTGGATGTAAGCTTTCCTTTCTTTTTGGTAAATACCCAAAGCGAAATGGCTGGATCATAAGATAGAAGGATGTTTCATGTTTTAAGACACCATTGAAATGTTTTCCAATGTGGTATACAAGTTTCCATCCCTACCAGTAGGGTATGGAAGATCAAGATCCTCCACATACTCACCAACTTTATGTGTGGTCAGTCTTTTTAATTCTAACCATTCTGATAGGTGTAAAATGTTATCTCTTTGTCATTGAAATGGATCTTTTCTCCCGAAAATCTGCTAAATTCACTTATTGGTTTTAGTATCATTATTGTAGTTTCAATTGATTTTCTACATAGATGATTGTATGGTCTGTGAATAGTGACAGTCCTACTTCTTCCTTTACAATTCAAATAGACTTTTAATTCTGTAGTTGTCAAAATTTAAAACTTCAAATGGAGATATATTGAATTTCATGTTGACCATTTAGTCATGAGCACTTTCATAATGCACACAGTAGGCACTCAATAAGTAAGCATTTTGTGTCTTTCTGACAATGACATTTACTTCTCTGAGGAAAGGGGTAACAGGTTTTGTTATGCAAAGTACAGTTGGTGACTGGCAAACACTTATGAAAAAGGAGAAAAAGAAACATATTAATTTTCATTGGGGTAGTGGAATCTGCCTATAATCTCAGCCCTTTAGGGAGCCAAGGAGTTCAAGACCAGCCTGGACAACATAGCAAGATCCCATGTGTCCCAAAAAATTAAATCATGGTGGTGTACATCTATTGCCCCACCTTTTCAGGGGGTTGTGACCAGGTGGATCACTTGAGCCCAGGAATTTGGCATTGCAATGATGATTCCACTTAGACCATTCCAAATTGCCCACGAGAACTTAGCCTACTTGCACTGACAATATTCACAGCATGTTTAACCCACAGACCCATTAAAGGATTGAAAACAGGATGTTCAAATTAAGCAACATGTATGATGTAACAGCTGTTTGAGGGCTTCCTTAAAAGTATTCATGCCTATAAATATTCCTACCCTTTGATCGATCTGTGACTTTTTATTCATAGGTCTCCACTGTTGAGATCTCCAGGGTTTCTTCCAACAAGGAGGTATGGTATATGGTGATGAATGATGTGGGGAGCTCTGTTTTTAATTAAGGCTCCTTGATGTCACAGAGTTTTCAGATTATATCCACAAAACCCAGAAGCCAATGACATTTACTTCTCTGAGGAAAGGGGTAACAGGTAGAAATAGCTCAGCACCAGCTTTTTCTCTGTGTCAACTCAAGAATTATACAATTTTGAGATAGGTGCTATGTCTGCTTAGTAGAATAGAAATGATAAGAGTGATGTAGAAGATTAGATGGGATGGAAGTGAATGTCTTACAAATTTATATACATTTTGGTACTATTTACATTTTATTTCTGGATCAGGTCTTATTATAAGTGTGAACTCTTATCATATTTGTATTGTACCCTACTCAATTGAACCTCAAAGTTATCAGAAGATTTTAGTTCAAATATTTTTATTCCTTGCTTTTTAATGTCTGGTGTTTGATCTTTCTTTACCTTCACATTCTATGGGGGTATATATTTATTACAATGATCTCCTAGAAATTTTTGAATTTGAAGCTGATTAAATGCTGAAATTACTTTTCATACTGGGAAGCCCTATCAATGATCAATTCAGCTACCACCTTTCCAATAAGAATATATTTGACAAAGAATTCAACCTTCTTTCTGAATGTCAAATAACTAGAGAACCTCAAGTTTGATTTGAAAAAAAAAAAAATATATATATATATATATATATATATCAATCTTTAAAATCATGTTGAAAGAAAAAGCACCAAGAGAAAAAGGTAAAATTAATTCCTATGGCAAGAAATCTGTTGCTTCATTTACTGCTCCTCATAGCAGGAACCCTCTTCAATTCATTGTCAAACAAGAGTAGCTTTGAGGGTGATTGGGGTTTTAAGAACAGAGTTGTGTCAATGAACAATGGCATTGTATGAATATTAAGACAGAGTGTAGGTGCTATGTCATTTAAAAAAAATCCTAAACCCAGAATCAGTCACCAATCCAGGAGTCACCCCATCCTATTCCTATCTCACAGAAAGAGGCTTCAGCAATTCTAGAATGCCTTTGTGGCAAGTAAGCCATGTGTTTACAAATCACAACATATTTTCCTGAAAGACAGGACAAAGTAGTGGTAAAAATTCTAAACTCTCAGCTTAGACTTCCCAGATGTGATTCCTGCTTTTACCTAATTATTTATGATTGTAAGTCAATTGACTTCTTTGGAAATGAGGATGGTAAAAGCTTCCATCTCAGATGGTTGTGGTGAGGATTAAATGAGATAAGTGATGTAAAGTGCATGATATAGTGGTGGTTCTAAAAAATGTATATGCATTTTAAGAGATTTTGTTAGAAATAAAACGGATCATTCCCAAAAAGCATGAGAATTGCAGGTAAAATGGATGTGCATGGCATGTCTAGGTACATTTTACCAGTAATGATACCTTCAATTCACCTTCAAAAAGTAAACTTAAAACATATACATTTTTGGCACCGTGTGTGTGTGTGTGCGTGTGTGTGTGTGTGTGTATAGAGAGGGTACTCTCTAGATGTTGGCTTTTATTTGGGATTCCTGGAAATATTGGAGACTTTCTTGAACTCTTGAGTCTTGCTCTCACATTATACAATGACACTGGAGTTTGTCTATAGGTGCTCAAATTATGTTTGCTGGTCAAGCTTTCTTTACATGACCTCATCATTAAAAATTGCACAAACTTTTCTTATGTTTCTGTCCCACCGAGTACATTTATTTCCATCTTACTCAGCAACCATTCCCAGAATAATGATGTAATTAAATCAAATCAATCTCTTACAGTTCCAGCCTTTTCATATGTCCTGCACCTGACCAGATGGAAGTTTTTTGTCATCGTGGACAACTTCCCAATCTTATCTAAACATTGTGTGCTCATCTAAACCCTTGCAGGTGATATTACCTCATCCTCACATGTTGCTTTTAACTTATTAACTATCCTGCTAACAGACTCCACCTCACATGAGGATTTTATATGTGTAATAATTCCTAGGTCTTCAATTTTATGCTGACAGGAAGCAACATGCTCCAGTCACTCCAGAGACTAGCTTAAGCCCGAGAGGCTGCTTGAAAGGCACGACTCCTGTGAGTTACACAGAGTTCATAGACAGAAAACTCTGTTCATTCTTCAAAGTCTTTTCATGCATACTAACTTAGTCACAGGACCTTAAATCTCATTCATCAAATGTTAGTTAGTGGCAAGTTATATATAATTCAATGCAGAAAAAAAAAAACTACTCCCCAGATGACCATATCCACTTATTTTCTTTTTATTTAAGAGTTCTTTAATATTCCTGGGTATGGTGTTTAAAGTTAATGTCATTTCTTTTATACCCAGACACGTACATCAAGGGTGATCAGTTTATCTCAGGGCACATTCTATGCGATGTGGTTTGAAATGAGCCTGTTTTCAATAGATGACTTTTGTATTCCCAACCATATGTGTTCATACAATTATGTGAATACGATTATGTGTGTAAGGAGAGCTGGAAATGTGTTTGACTTGTGCGGCTAAACTTCCAGGGCGTCATGGTGGTCTGCTCTCTGAAAGTAAGAGTGAGTGTGAGGGTGTGTGTGTGTGTGTATGTATGTAATGGTTGCATGAAAGGGGTCAAATGCGGAACACATGTTCCTGAATTTTTTAAATGCAGAACAATTTGTTAAATATTAAGAATAAGAGAAAAAATCACAACATGAAACAGAAAATCACTAAACACTGATATCAGACTTCCCTATTCCTAAGACCCACTGAATATTTCCCACCTGGCTCCTCTCATAATTCTTCACCACATGCTTTGCCTGAATCCTGTCCTGTGCATATCTACCCTCAGAAACCTCTTCTTCCTTCCTGAGCCTCAGAACCGCCAAAGTTTTGTAGTCCAGTCTTCCAGGGGGAAGAGCTAACATTAATAATCATGGTCCCTTGTAATATGAGGCAATCTAGCGAGCATTTTCTCAAATTCCACCTCTCAAGTTAAGCCTGAGATTTTCTGAGCATGTTTCTAGGATATATTATTACATACAAGATCATGTTGATCTTTTTCCTCCTTCACTTGAATTAGGGCTTAAAAAGAGGGTTACTAGCTTAAAATGTAAGGTTAGCAGCATTTGTCCAAAAAAAAAAAAAAAAAAAATGCTCTTTCCATTTAGCATAATAGCTTGATTTTCTATTGTTGTATAACTCATAAACACAAACAGCAGCTTAAAACAATATCCAGTTATACTTTTACCTTTTCTGTAGGTCCGAAGTCTGGGTACAGTGAGGCTGGGATCTCTGCTTAGTCTCACAAGGCTGAAATGAAGACAGCCAGGCTGTCTTTTCATCCGTAACTCAGGGTTCTTTTCCAAGCTCATTCAGGATGTTAACAGAATTCAGTTCCCTTGGTAGCCATGTGACCCTATCACAATGGGGCACCCAACTTATTCAAAGCTAACAGGAAAATTCTCTCTTACTTGACATCTTCCTGGCGTATTTTAAGGGCTCAGTTAGTAGGGTCAGGCCCAGTCAGTCTCAAAGTCAACTGGTTAGGGACCTTACTTATTGGGTTATTAAGTAATAAGTGTCCAATTTCCTTAAATACTAAGTTTGATAGTTGATATTTCTGACATTTCATTTTTTCTATTTTCTATTTTTCTATTTTTTTGGTAGAGGTATATCCTCATCTTTCAAATGGATGTTTTCGCTTGAGATTATCTTTCAAACATTTATTTACAGAGATTTTTGTGAAACTATGGGTAAGTCAAAAATTTTTATTATTTTCAAATATGATTTCCCTCATGGAACAAATGCAGTGCAAACAACTTGAAATAACAAAGTGTTTGAGAAGGAGGTGGCTAAAAAACACATAGTACCTCGATGGTGTGAGAAGCTCCATCCTGGTGATTTTAATCTTGAAAATGAGCCACATGGGGAACCTGAGACCAAAGTGGACAATCATTAGCTGAAAGCTGTAGTAGAAGCAAATCCATCTAAACCTATGTGTGAATTAGCAGCACAGTTTGACATTAGTACTCTAAAAATATAGAACCATTTGAAACAAAACAGCAAGATTAAAAAGCTGGTAGAGGGGTTCCACATGAATTAAACGAGCATCAAAAGAGAAATTGTCTTGAAACTTGCCTTTCTTTGTTGTCATGGCATACTACATAAAGGCAAATCATTTCTGCATCATATTGTTCCACATGATGAAAAATTCATTCTTTTTGACAATTGTAAGCCTTCAGCACAATTGTTGAATAAAGATGAAAACAAAACACAGTATAAAACTGAATATTCATCAAAAAAACATAATGGCGTCTGTTTGGTGGTCCAGCATTGGTGTTATGTTATTCATTACAGCTTCATGAAACCTGGTTCTTCAATTACAGGAAATGTCTTCTGCAACCAGTTGGATGAAATGGTGAGGATGCTTGTGCTTAAGCAGCTGAGATTGGTCAGTAGTGACAGACCAATCCTCTCTCAAGACAGTGCTTGACCACATGTTACACAAACAATGCCGCTCAGCATTGAGACGAGCACAGAGGTGTGCCACAACACACTTGCTTAGAAAAGCTATAAAAAGTTTGAAATGCTGGATGGACAGAATGCCAGTGAACAGAGATGAAGTTGAAGTCTTAACTTATATGCCTTGTGTATAGGGAAGACCTTTAAATGTATGAATGCAAACTCCAGGTGCCATTGGAGAATTTAGGAAAAAAGAAATTACCTATTACATTTGTATTTAGGCAGAATCATTCTAATGCCCATGTGTAAAACAGATTGGAAAGTGAACAGACTTGGGGTGGGTGTGGGGGAAGAGACCATTTAAGGAGCAGATGGAATACTGGTGTAGAGATGCTGAAAGAATGGGGACCAAAGACCCCCCCATTCTTGGCAAGGGAAACACCTCCAAAAAGCTGAGCAACAGGTTCCATCATGCAGAGATCATAGAACTAAGTGACCTTAAGAGAAAAGATAATGGAAAATGTACTGGAATAATTAAGAAATTATGAATTTGGAGTATTTTTTACGTTTATTTTCAATATGAGTTATTCAGTTTTAAGTTATCAAAAGATTGATGTTTTCTTTATTTTATTTTTTTAATTTATTTATTTTTATTGTTAAATCATAGCTGTGTACATTAGTGCAATCAAGGGGTACAATGTGCAGGATTCGTATACAATCTGAAATATTCTCATCAAACTGTTCATCGTAGCCTTCATGGCATTTTCTTAGTTACTGTATGTAGGCATTTGTATTCTGCATTTAGTAAGTTTCACCTGTACCCATTCTAAGATGAACTGTAGATGTGGCCCCACCCCTTACCCTCCCTCTACAAAAATCTCCCCTCTCCCTTCCCCTTCCTTGGCCCTTTCCCCATAGTCTTGTGCTATAGTTGGGTTATAGCCTTCATGTGAAAGCTATAATTTAGCTTCATAGTAGAACTGAGTACATTGGATACTTTTTCTTCCATTCCTGAAATACTTTGCTAAGAAGAATATGTTCTAGCTCCATCCATGTAAACATGAAAGAGGTAAAGCCTCCATCTTTCTTTAAGGCTGCATAATATTCCATGGTATACGCGTACCACAATTTGCTAGTCCATTCGTGGGTTGATGGATACTTGGGCTTCTTCCATGACTTAGCAATTATGAATTGGGCTGCAATAAACATTCTGGTACAGATGTCTTTGTTATATTGTGACTTTTGGTCTTCTGGGTATAAACCTAGTGGAGGAATTATAGGATCGAATGGCAGGTCTA
>CAUYPK010021625.1:0-17407 GCA_963574355.1 Loris lydekkerianus
ATTTTCTGCAGTACCGGTTGTTTTTGCCCTCGACTAAAACTACCCGGCAAATGAGACACAAGTTCCAACCTCCTGCAGCCCCATCCATCCCCCCCCCCCCCCCGCCAGTCCTTCAAGAGGGACAACTGTTGCTTCAAATTCTAGGTGTGACTGTGTGGAGCTGATATTGGGCTCTCAAAATAGAGCACAATAGTCACAGATTTGTGGGGATAAAATAGTATCTAATTAACCACATAGTCTCAGGTCTCAACCACACCCCCTCTCAGGCTTCCCTCCCTCCCCCACGTTGTTTCTCCAATTCTTACACGAGCTCAGGAGCAAGAGTGCGCCTTTATTTCCTTTCCAGCCTCTGTGACTGATGCACTCGGTGAGAAAACTCGCCTCGGGGGTACAGTCGATCTCTGTCCACAGGGGGTCACAGATCCGGGTCCTCTAGACTGGCGTCAAGACTGCGCCACAGCGGAGGCGGCCAGGAAGGGAAGGGTCACAAGCAGCTTCACCATCCATTCTACTACCCCCTCCCTCCACCGCCTCCACTGTCACTAGGCAGAAAATTCCCTCTGCCCCCTTCTGAATGCTAGCCAAAGCCCCCTCCCAAGTTAACCCCCCCCCCGAAACCGCCGGCCTACCAGTTCTTCGAGCAGCCGCACAGAATTTAAGTTCGAATATGGCTCTCACGACCTACTACGAAGAAAAGGAATAGGAGTTGGACACACCCACCCATATATACATTCCTCTCCAGGAAGGATTGAGAAGCCAAGGGGGTTCAGGCAAATACATTGCGATTCCCTTCCCCCGTCCTTCACCCCCCCCCCCTCCAATCCAAGCAAATCCTACCCAGTCGGCAGCATCCAGGTGAACCCCACCTCCTCCCTCTGCGCATCTGGGCCGCGGGAGTGCTCCTTCCCCTGCCTTGCAGTAACGGATTCTCCAAACCGGGAGCCGCCCAGCACCGGCGGGGCTTCCCCCTCCCCCGTCCATGCCGGGCAACTGCACCCCCTTTTTTTTTTTTTTTTTTACCTGCGCTGCACTGGCAGGCAGCCGAGGCTCCAGCACCAAAGCTGTGGAGTCCGCCTTCCAGTCTCCGCGGCCCTGAAGGAGAAAGGACTCGCGCAGCCTCAGCCGCTAAGCGACCCGGGGCTGCTCGAGGGAGCTGCTTCGCACGGCGGCCCAGCAAGGGGTAGCCGAGTCGAGGCAGCGCAGTTCCCAAGGCAGCTACTGAGGCTTTTATCCTCCGCCCGCTGAGACAAAAGAGCGTGAGGAGCGGGCCGGTGCAGCCAATCAGCGGAGTGCGGGGGCGGGCTCCCCGCGCAGCAGCGGCCAGAGGCGAGATTCGCCCGAGGGGGCGGGGGCGCTGCTGGCCCGCGCAACGTCAAGTGCAGCTTGGGTTGGCCCGCTGAGTCAATTTGCCTGTTACCAGGGAGTTTGCGACTCTTTCCCACCCTTCCTCCCGCGCCCACCTTACCCTTCCCCCGTTTCTCCCTTGACTCAGCTCTGCATCTTGAGACCAGGTAAAAAATATATATATATGGTGCAACGAAAATCAAGTACGCAATAAAAGTTCCCCATCTTTGTATAGGGAGAAATGGGAGAGAAAGAGCGTTAGAGCTTTTTAACAGGCTTGCACAGCCAGTTCCGTGAAGGAGGAAGGCATTATGTCCATTTAACATAGACGGTGCTTGGACCACCAAGGCTCTTAAACCAACATTCACTCTCAAGTACGGGTTAAAGAGTGGTTGCATCAGAATCATTTAGGGGAATTTGTTTGAAATGCAGATTCCCGGGCTCCATCTCCTGGGGATTCTGATTTACTAGGCCAAGGGGGTTGGGGTGTGGTTTTCTGTTTAGTATAATTTTAATGAGTGATGTAGTTGATGCTTAGATGTAGAAAGGTTTGTGAATATGTAAATGAGCCTGTCTCCAGCGTATCTGTTTACAGCATATCTGTGGTGAAATGCAACTCTAAAACAGATGTTCCTACCTGGAATCCATTATCTTCCTGAAATTGTCTGCAAAGATTGGACTTTGTTGGAGGCCAAATAATGGCCACCAAAACATATCGAGTCCTAATCCCCGAAACCTCTAAACCTATAAAGTAAAAGGGTCTTTGCAGATGTGATTAAGGATCTTTACTTGATTATCTTGATTATCCACGCAGATCCAAAATCCAGTCACAGGTGTCCAGAAAGAGAATTGATGCATAGGTAACAGAAAGCAATGTGAAGACAGAGACAGAGATTGGAGTGATATGACCACAAGCAAAGTAATGCCAGCAGCCACCAGAAATTGGAAGAGACAAGAATAATGTATGGTCCTGATGACATCTTGAATTCAGGCCAGAGAAACTGATATTAAACTTCTGGCTTCCAGAATTGTGAGAAACTAAACTTCTCTTGTTTTAAGCCACCAACTTTGTGGTAATTTGTTATGGCAGTGTCTTAGTCCATTTGGTCTACTATTACAAAATACCCTGGCCTGGATAGTTTATAAACAACTGAAATTTATTTCTCAAAATTCTGGAGGCGGAAAAGTCCAAGCTCAAGGCATCTGCATATTTGGTGTCTGATGGGGGCCTATTTCCTGCTTTATAGATGGTGCCTTCTTGCTCTGTCATTATATAGTGAAAGGAGTGACAGCTAGCTTTCTGGGGTCTTTTTGTTGTTGTTGTTGCCCTTAGTAGAGTGTCCTGGTGTCACAGCTAACTACAACCTCAAACTCCTGGGCTCAAGCAATTCTCCTGCCTCAGCCTCCCACCACAACACTTGGCTATTTTTTTGTTATTGTTGCGGTTTTTTGTTTAGCTGGCCCAACCCTGGCTTGAACCCACCAGCCCTGGTGCATGTGGCTGGCACCCTACCCACTGACCCACAGGCACTGCCTCTCTGGGATCTTTTTCATAGGGACACTAATCACTTCTCAAAGGCCCTACCTCCTAATATTATCACCTTGGTGGGTAGGATGTCAACATGTGAATTTCTGGGGAACACAAACATTGAGACCATTGTCAGCAGCCATAGGAAATTAATATAGACTGTATATTCTTACAAAACATAGCTTTGAGATTTTTAAATGTATCTGTGAGCCAATAATGGTTAAATCCATTCCCCTGCAGTCTTTATTTATCAATATCTTCCTTCGCTTTATACTTGAAGGAGAAGTGTGTGAAATCAAACACAGTTTGAACTAAACCCCAAAATGATAGCTCTCTGCCACTGCTACAGTGTTTATTTCTTAGCTCAAGGATAGGTTGCTAGGTCGTTCTTCTGTGAGCTCTTGAGGGTATTTCTTTGCTGGATTTGGCATAATTGGCTCCAGACAAGGAGCAATTTCATAGAAGGAACTTGTAGGGCTTTTGAGAGTGTATGGGCCATGGGACAGTGGCTCAATTCATTAGTTTCCTAGGACAGCTAAAAAAAAAATAACATAGGCTGGGTGGTTTAAACAACAGAATTTGTTTTCTCTCTCTCTCTTTTCTTTCTTTCCTTTCTTTCCTTCCTTCCTTCCTTCCTTCCTTCCTTCCTTCCTTCCTTCCTTCCTTCCTTCCTTCCTTCCTTTCTTTCTTTCTTTCTTTCTTTCCATAGTCTCACTCATGGCCTGGGTGCAGTGGTGTCATAGCTCACAGCAACCTCAAATTCTTGGGCTCAAGCCATCCTCTTGTCTCAGCCTCCCAAGTATCTGGGACTACAGCTGCCCACCACAACACCTGGCTAGTTGTTTCTTTTATTTTTAGTAGATTCGGGGTTTGGCTTTTCCTCAGGCTGGTCTTCAACTCCTGAGTTCAAGCAATCCACCCACCTTGGCCTCCCAGAGTGCTAGAATTATTGGTATGAGCCACTGTGCCCCACCTATAAGCCTCATTTTTAATTTCATCACCCTTTTAAAGGCCCTATCTCCAAATACATCTGGAGGTACTTGGGGGGGGGGACTAGGACTACAACATATGAATTGGGGGAACATGGTTCAGCCCATAACATTCTATTTTCCCTTAAGTCTGGTTCTAGGAAAGCATGCCATCCTTCCCATCTGTAAAGTGTGATTAGGAGGCTCCTGTGAGGCTTTTGGGAGTCAAGGGTTATGGTAGCTGCATCCACTGCACAAGTGAACTGCCCAAATGCAAAGGAATTGCTGTTACTTGTTCTTGACTCCTGATACTTGGAAGTATAGTCTGATACATTTTGGTTGTTGTTTGGTTCTTCTTTAGCCTGCCAAGGTGCTTCACCTGCTCCTTTCTGTTTTCTTATTTCCAACCTCAATGCCTAGAATTCCTTGGAGTAAATGATCTCAATTTGGAGATGAAACACCTTCATCTCAGGATTGTGGCCTTTCTCTTATGGATAGAAGAGTAGGATGGTGTTGGTGGAGGGTAGAGGGCTTTGCAAAATCTTGTTCTGCATGTAAGTTGGCTTCATCAGCAAATCAGGTCATTTGCGATTGGATTTTGTGACATCAAAAAAGACAAAAACTACATCTCCGAGCTCTGACCAAAAAAAGTGTTGACTGTGTAAAGGTGCCTGGGATTGGGTCATCAGAACAAAGGGAGGGTCTCTTCATTTAGGGCTGGGAGGAGGATTTGCTAAACTGGCTCCAGGTGGATACTGAGCATGACCTATCTCTGGTCTCGTGATGCAAGAGAGAAGCTAGGGGGCAAAGGGGCTTCCAGTTGCAAGGATCCTGCCTCTGGTGGCTCTAAGAAGGCCACATTTTATTTTCCAATTGCAACACCCCCCCCCCCAAAAAAAAAAAAAAAAACCCTTAAAATCCTGAAAGTTAAAAGCCATAACTTTCGGTTCAAATAATAATAACTATCTTTACCTGCCTTCCTCCTCTGTTTCAGGAATTTTCCAGTTATCTCATTTAAGCATCTCAGCAACCCAGTTGAGATAGGCATTGTTACCCCACCAAAAGAGCTGAGGGGATATGGGCACTTTACACTAGGACTTTTGTTCATAGACGTCAAAGTCTGAATGGGAGATATTTATGGGAGACCCTACCAATGTTAACCCCGGCACCCGGAGGTTTCATGATGGCACTGTCATCACGAAAATATTTTTAAAGAGGGTAAAATAAAGATTATTTTTAGACAAACACAAACACAGAATTTGTCACCAGCAGACCACTGTAATGGAAATTCTAAGGGATGTACTTCAGGAGGAGAATGATCTTAGAAGAACTAAAGGCCGGAAGGAGTGAAGAGCGAGGAAAACGGCAGTACGTGGGCAATGTAAGGGAACATTGACGGAAGATGGGATCATAAAAACGTCTGCTCTGGTTTTTAGAAAAGAAAGTACCACATATCAGAAAAGATGTCAGGAGGGGCATAAAAGGAATGCAGCTACTTTAAGGGCCTTGTATCACATCAGAAGTGATTTAGGTATTTATTAAATTTACACTTTGGTAAGGTAATTACCTAGGTAGCAATTAACAAGATATGCCTATTAAAATTATAGCAACAGGATGTAAATATCCAAACTAGTAGAGAGAGAAAAAAATTGAATAATCAACAAAATCTTCTCAGAGAAATTTTCTTCAAAGTCAAGAAAGGAGAAAGGAAAATAGGTGGGACCAATAAAAGCACAAAATAAAATAATAGCTTTAAACCCACATAGATGAATACTTTTACTAAATGTTCATGAGCTACAACAGCAAAAAAAAATAATAATAATCCTACTAAAAAGTGGGGAAAGGATCAGAACTGACATCTTTTATTTATAAATATTAGTTGTCTATGTTTTGAGACTTAAAAAAAATAAGAAGTTAACTGATGACTTCATACTGAATCTCAGAGTCAAAGCATTCTATAATAGGCATTCTCTTATTTGGCAATGCGAATGTTACTTTCTTTGCATTATTATTATTATTATTGCTTAATATTTTGATGCAGCAATTCTCTGATTTCTTTTCCGATTGTATTTATGTTCATTCATTCTTTACAAGGTTTTTGTTTCTAGTCCTTATCTTAAACATTGTTATTGTTATTAAATTTTAAGCCTCTTTAATTTTGTGAAGGCAAAAAATGGAAACCTAATAAACATGTATATGTAAAAATAAAAATAAAGAAGATATACAAATGGCCAACAGATATACTAAAAAGTGCTCAACATTAACTATCAGAGAAATGCAAATCAAAACCACAAAGAGGGAGGAAAGAGGATGGAAAAGGTTAACAGGTACAAATACATGGTTTGACAGAAGAAATAAGACCTAGTGTTAGATTAGTAAGGTGACTGTAGTTTGCAAGAATCTATTGTACATTTCAAAATAACTACAAGAGAATAATTCAAATGTTTCTAGCATAAGGAAAAGACAAATGTTTAAGGTGATTGATACCCCAAGTATACTTATTTGATCTTTAGAAATTATATAAATGGGCTTAGCGCCCATAGCTCAGTGAGTAGGGCACCAGCCACATACACCAAGGCTGGTGGGTCCAAGCCCAGCTGGGCCTGCTAAACAACAATGACAACTGCAACTAAAAAATAGCCAGGTGTTGTGTCGGGCGCCTATAGTCCCAGCTACTCGGGAGGCTGAGCCAAGAGAATCGCTTAAAGCCAAGAGGTTGCTGTGAGCTGTGACACTACAGCACTCTACCGAGGGTAACATAGTGAGTTTGTCTCAAAAAAAAAAAAAAAAAGGAAATTATATGAATGTATTAAATTATTACATCTACCCCCAAACTACTGTATATACTCGAGTATAAACCGAGTTTTTTCCGGCACAAAATTTGTGCCAAGTTCGGCTTGTACTCGAGTATATACGGTATTAGATATGTACATTGATTATGCATAGATCAATAGGAAGGAATGAAGAGCGAATGAAAAAACACAATGAGATATCATCTTACTCCAGTTAGAATGGTTATTATCAAAAAGACAAAAAAAGTAGGGTGACGCCTGTGGCTCAAAGGAGTAGAGCCCTAGCCCCATATGCCACAGGTGGCTGGTTCAAACCCAGCCTTGGCCAAAAACTGCAAAAAAAACAAACAAAAAAAATAACAAATGCTGGCGAGGATGCAGAGAAAAGAGAACTCATATACTATTGCTATCATGTAAATTAGTATAGCCATTATGAAAAACAGTATGGAAGTTTCTCAAAAAAGTAAACATAGAACTAGCATCTGATCCAGCAATCCTACTCCTAGTTATTTACCAAAAGGAAAGGAAATCAGTATATCCCTCTCCTCTCTTCTCTCCTCTTCCCCCTTCCCTTCCTCTCCCCCTCCCTGTCTTCTTTCCTTCCTTCACTCCCTTTCTCTCTCTTCTTTCTTTCTCTTTACCCTATGTTCTATTTTTTGGAAACATTTGCTCTGAGAATGAGCACTGCTTGCCTGTGTAAGTAGTAGAGCTGATGGGTGAAGTCCCCAGCACACCAGCCTAAGGGTGTGTCATTTTATTTTAAGAAAAAAATTAATTGATGTCTCCACAACCAGCGACAACTGAGTCTCACTCCATCTCCCTGGGTAGAGTGCCATGGCATCGTGCTACCTCACGGCAACCTCAAACTCTTGAGCTCCGGAGATCCTCTTGCCTCAGCCTCCCGAGTAGCTGGGACTGTGGGGGGGAGGCAGTCTCGCTCTTGCTCAGGCTGGTCTCTGGTCTCCAAACTCCTCAGCTCAAGGAATCCCCCTGCCTCGGCCTCCCAGAATGCTAGGATTATAGGCAAGAGCCACCATGCCAGGCCCTTGTCACTTCTTTTTCTATGGAGCTGTTGCATGGAGGGCAAATTCATCCTCTGATACTGTAAGGGCTGAATGACTCTCACAGCCCAGTGGGGAGGCAGTGGAGGAGGGGAGAGATCCTAGGTAATTTACCCTTCAAAGCCAGGTCAGATCATCACCTGGGTGTTTGGGTACCTACCTCTCCTGTAAAATGGAAAAGACCAGAAATAAAGGTCAAAACTTAAGAGAGAAAAAAAAAAGAAAACCTGTATAATTATATTCATATCAGACACAATACACTTAAAAGCAAAAAGCATTATTAGAGATATACAAGGGTATTTCATAATGATAAAAATTTTAGTTCATCAGGAAGGGTAACAAATAAGAATGATTATACACTTACAACAAAGCCTTGGAATATATAAAGGAAAACTTAATTTACTAAAGGAGAAATAGACAAATATGCAATCAAATGTGGGAGGTCTTATCACACCTCTCTCAATAGTTGTTCAGGAGACAAAAAAATATTTTTAAGGATATAGAATTTTTGAACAGTATGATTAATGTCTTCAGATAATAGCCAATGCATAGAACACTGCAACCAGCAACTACAGAATACACATACAAAGCATTTTAAAAAATTTGACCATACACTAGGCCTGAAGGCAAGTCTTTTGTCGAAGAATGTCGAAGAATTCAAATCTCATCTCAATACAAGTAAGTTACAAATCAATAACAAAACAATAACAGGAAAATCTCAGTATGTTTGAAAACTAAGAGACTAAAATAAACAGGTCAAAGAAGAATGATAGTAGAATTAAAAAATATTTTTAGCTGAACAATAATGAAATTACCCACATCAAAACTTGTGGGAGCCAAGTGGCATGTGCCTATAGTCCCAGCTACTTGGGAGGCTGAGGTGGGCAGGTCACTTAAGCCCATGAGTTCCAGACCAGCCTGAGCAACATAGCAAGACCCTATCTCTAAAAAAGAAATAAACAGAACTTATATCTGTTAGCAATGATGAAAGGCCAGAAGTTAATGAGTTAAGTAAGCCTCCATCTCAAGATATAAGAAAGCAAACAAGTTCAACAAAATTAGAAAACAATGTGATAATATCTAAAAATTAATGAAATAGGAAACAATGGAAATAGCAAATCAAGAATGTCCTCTCTTGCCATTTCTATTTAACATGGTACTAGGGGTTCTAGCCAGGGGAATTAGGGAAAGAAAAAATGAGAAAAGAAGAGAGGAGAAGAAAGAAGAAAGGGAAGCAAGGGTGGGAGGAAGAGAAGAAGATCCAGACTGGAGAGGAAGATGAAAACCATCTCTATTTGTAGATAACATCATTTATATATAGAAAGTTCTAAGGATACCACTAAAAAACTACTAGAACTAATAAATTAGTTCAGCAAGATTGTGAGACACAGGATCGGTATATAAAAATTAATTGTATATGTATATACTGGCAATGAAGAATACAAAAATGAAATTAAGAAAACTCTATAAGAGGATCAAAAATATAACATGAATTAATTTAATAAAAGAAGTTTGAGACTCCTACACTGAAAATCACAAAACATTGTTGAGGGAAATTAAAGATATAAATAATTGGAAAGGCATTTCATGGTCATGGTTTGGAAGACTTAATATTGATAAAATGGTGATCTAAAGATTGATCTACAGATTTAATGTAATTCTTAGCATAATCTCAGTTGGTTTCTTTCTAAAACTTGACAAGCTAACCCTAAAATTCATATGGAAATTCAAGGCACCCCAAATAGCCAAAACAATCTTGAAAGAGAAGAACAACATTGTTGGACTCACATTTTCCGATTTCAAAACTTACTACAAAGCTGCACTAATGAAGACTGGTTCCAGCATAAAGACAGCTGTATAGAACAGTAGGATAGAATTGAGATTAAGAAATAAACACACTTATGGTCAATTGATTTGTGGCAAGGGTGACAAGGCCATTCAATGGGGAAAGAAAAGTCTATTCAACAAATGATGCAGGGACAACTGTTTATCCAAATGCAAAAAAACGAACTTGGACCATGGCCTCACATCATGGACAAAAATTATCTTAAAATGGATCATAGACCTAAATTTAAGAGCTAAAGTTATAAAACTTTTAGAAGAAATCACAGAAGTAAGTCCTTGTGTCCCTGAGTTAGCCAACACATTCTAAGATACCACATCAAAGCGTAAGAAAACATAGATGAATTGGACTTCATCAAAATTTAAAACTTTACTGCATCAAAGGACATTGTAAGAAAAGGGAAAAGACAATCATCCACAGAATGAGAGAAAATATGTGCAAATCATATATCTGAAAGGGGTCTTTATTTGAAATGGAGTATTTTCACAACTCAATAATAAAAAGGTAACTAATTTTAAACTGGGCAAAGTATCTGAATAGACATTTCTTCAGGCAAGATATACAAATGGCCAATATATATATGAAAAGTTAGGGCCTGGCATGGTGGCTCATCCCTGCAATCCCAGCACTCTGAAGGCTGAGGCAGGTGGATTGCCTGAGCTGATGAGTTCGAGACCAGCCTGAGCCAGGGCAAGACCTCATCTCTAAAAATAGCCAGGTGTTGTGGTGGGTGCCTGTAGTCCCAGCTACTCAGGGGGTGAAGCAGGAGGCTCACTTAAGCCCAAGAGTGTGAGGTTGCTGTGAGCTATGATGCCAAAGCACTCTACTGAGGGTCTCAAAAAAATATGAAAACTTTCTCACCATCATTAGATATCAGGAAAATGCATATGAAAACCACAGAGAGATGCTACTTCATACCTACTAGGATGGCTATAACTTAAAAAGACAGATAATAACAAATGTTAGCAAGGATATGGAGAAATTAGAATCTTTAAATATTGCCAATGGGAATGCAAAATAGTGCAGCTGCTTGGAAAAATAGTCTGGAATGTCCTTGAAAGAATAAATATAGAATTACATTGTGACCCAGAAATTTCACTCCTAGGTGAATAACCAAGAGAAATGCAAACATATGTTCATGCAAAATCTTGTAATGTGCATAGTGGCATTATTAATAACGGTCAAAACGTGGAAACCACCCCAATGTCCCTCAACTAATGATCGGATAAAAGGACAGATGTACTGATTCGTGCTACAACATGGATGAACCTTGAAAACATTATGCTAAGTGAAAAAAGGCAGACACAAAAGGCCACATAGTGCATGATTCTGTTTGTATGAAATGTTCAGAAGAGGCAAATCCATAGAGACGGGAAGTAAATTAGTGGTTGCTAAGGGGCTGCAGAGAGCGAGGAAAAGGGAGTGACTGCTCATGGGGACAGGGTTTCTTTCTGAAACGATGATGTTCTAAAATTGTGACGATGGTCTGAATATATTTAAAACCATGAAATATATTTAAAAATCATTCTGAATATATTTAAAAACCATTTGATTGTATACTTTAAAAGGATGCATTTTGAGGATGTACACTGTAGGACAATAAAGCTGTTTTTTAAAAGAGAATATTCATGGTGTGGGTCCATTTATATGAGTTCAAAAACAGGTTAAAGTAAACTATATTGTTTAGACATGCGTGTGGATATGATGAAACAAAAAGAAAGCAAAGAACTATTACCATAAAAGTCAGGATAGTGGTTCCTTCTGGGGGCGAGAAAGGAGCTTTGATTAAAAAGAGACTCACAGGGCTGGACGTGGTGGCTCACGCCTGTAATCCTGGCACTCTGGGAGGCTGAGGCGGATGGATTGCTTTAGCTCACGACTTCGAGACCAGCCTGAGCAGAAAGTGAGACCCTGTCTCTATTAAAAATAGAAAAACTGAGGCAAGAGGATCGCTTGAGCCCAAGAGTTGGAGGTTGTGGTGAGCTATGATGATGCCGCGGCACTCTACCCAGGGCGACAGCTTGAGACTCTGTCTCAAAAAATAAAAAAAAAAAAAAAAAAAAGAGAGACCCATGGAGGGCTTCTGCAACATCCCAGTGTTTTACTTCTGATCTTGCTTGATGGTTTACATGGGTATGTGTTTTCTCATTATTTGCTAAAACGTACCTATATGTTTTTCTGTTGTTGTTGTTTTGCAGTTTTTGGCCTGGGTTGGGTTTGAACACACCACCTCAGGCATATGGGGCCGGCGCCCTATCCCTTTGAGCCACAGACGCCGCCACCAAAACTTACATATATGTTTTTATTTATTTTTTATTGATTTATTTGTGTCTTTTTTTGCAGTTTTTGGCTGGGGCCAGGTTTGAACCAACCACCTCCGGTATATGAGGCCGGCGCCCCACTTCTTGAGCCACAGGCACTGCCCTGTACATATATATGTTTTATGCCCATTTCTGTATACCTGTTCTATTTTTAATAAAACATGAAAAGTAAACTCATTCACCCAAGTTTATGTGAACTACGCTGAACTGTTAAAAATGTTTGGACTGAGCCAGGCTATTCATTCCAGAAATAAATAAAAAAGAAAAGGGTTGCTAAGTTAAGTGTCTCTAAGGTTAAAAGATGGAATAGGAGTGGAGAGAGAGTTGGGTAGAGAGGAAGGAAGATTTGACTTTGCTAAAAGAAGTATTTCTCTGGTTCCCAAGCAAAGCACCAAAGAGAGGGTGATAGCGGTAAAGTAAGTGATGTGGGCTTTGTAGCCAAACTAAGTAGCTTCTGCCCGACCACTTAGTTTTTAATTTCCTCTGCCCCTCAGTATCCACATTTGTAAACAGAGATTATAATAGCATCTAGCTCAAATATTATCGTGAGAATCGAAGGGGACTAGCATTGTAAAACCTTCAGAATGTTTTTGGACACGTACATGCTCTATAACTAGCATGTGTTATTATTTCTTCCTGAAGCTCTTTCTGAGGTCCATTAATTCAGATTACCTGCTGCATGTACCTTAAAGTTTTATTTTCCATTCATTATAGATAAATATTAAAATTACATTTTAAAACACATTTTTAATACATTCCTACTCTTTTAGATTGGTCCTGGCTCCTCAGCCCAAAGGGGTCAATATTTCTGGAATGTTCCAGTGTGGCAGGCATTGTGTCAGGTGCTTTACATAAGCCAATTCTCCTATTCTTCAAATGGATCTTGTAGATTGATATGTTTAATACAAACTGACACTCAGAGGGGTCAAGTAAGGAGCCTAAAGTCACACAGCTTATAAGAGGTGGAGTCATGTTTTGAAATCAGGACTATGTAACTCCAAAGCCTTTGCACTTTCCACTGTGCCATGTTTCCTTGGAATTGAACAGGACCATTGATCACTGGGGAATTCAAATAATTTTCCAAACACTGTTTTATTAAGCACACTGTTTTACTAAGCTGCTTATATGACTTAATGTGAAGAAACCATGCCCAAAAGCCTGAGTGCTTTCTGTGTTTGTATAGTGCAAGTATACTATCAGAGCAGACCCAAGGCTCTTGAATTTTGTAAATAACACCTAATAAATACCGTATATACTCGAGTATAAGCCGAGTTTTTTTGGCACAAAATTTGTGCCAAGTTCGGGTTTTTCGGCACAAATTTTGTGCCGAAAAAACTCAGCTTATACTCGAGTATATAGGTAGGTGGTCCTAGAAGTTGCTTAAGTTGCAATTATTTAGCAGATTTTTTTTTTTTTTTTTTTTTTTTTTTTTTTATACAAGATTCTCACTTTGATGCCCTGGGTAGAGTGCCGTGGCGGCATAGTTCACAGCAACCTAAAACTCTTGGGCTCAAGCGATCCTCTTGCCTCAGCCTCCTGAGTAGCTGGGACTACAGGCACCTGCCACAACGCCCAGATAGTTTTTCTATTTTTAGTAGAGACAGGGTCTCACTCTTTCCCAGGCTGAGTGATCCTGAGCTCAGGTGATCTACCTGCCTCAGATCTGCAGATTTAAAAATAATTATTTTTCTTAGACACAGAGTCTCACTCTGTCACCCACATTAGAGTTTGGAGGCTCAGTCATAGCTCAGTGTAACCTCAAAGCCTAGGGCTCAAGTGATCCTTCCATCTCAGCCTCCTGAGCAGATGGGACTACAGGCATGCCTCATCATGCTTGGCGGTGTGTTTTAATTTTTTGTAGAGTCAGGGTGTTGCTATGTTGCCTAGGCTAACCTTGGACTTCTGGCCTCAAGTGATCCTCCTGCCTCAGCCTCCCTCCCAAAGTGAAGGGATTATAGATGTGAGCCACCATGCCCAGCTAATCTAGCAGGTGTTTAAAGTATGGCCAAACACCAGGAATACAGTAGTAGGGTTTTCAATTCATAGGAAGTGTAGTACCATCAGGAAGCACATGCCACAAACTCTGAGGGAGCCCAGTGTCAAACTCCTGATGGGGACCTGCCATATGAAAGTGTTATTTCCCCAGTTCCTCTCATTCTGCCCCAGGTGTCTGAACATAGGAGAGCACCTATCCAGAGAACCACATGAAAGGGCCAAGGTCAAAGTCCAGCCAAATCTCTGTAACTGCAACATCTCAAACTGTAGACCAGCCCTCTCCCTGCTGGTCTGGATCAACCGAGATGACTGAGGCCCACTGTGAAGTCACCGTGCTGGGCTCTTCAAAAATCTCCACTGACTGATCGGGTGGACTGCTGCGAGAGGAGCTCTAGAACTAAGTGAGGGAGGGTAGGATCCAGAGGCAGAAGGCAGGCTGGAAACCCTAGGTACCCCCCACAAAGGGAAGCTGCTGAGAAGTAGATCAGGCTGGTGGTCATTCCAAAAGTGTACAATGGATGGTGTAGTAAACAACGACCTAAAGACCTGGGCTCAAATGCCAGCTCTGTCACTCTCAGGCTAGTAAAATCTCTGGAAACATCAGTTCGCTTTTCTATAAAATAGAGATCATAGCCAGAGTACCTATCCCATCAGGTCGTCATGAGGATCAGATGAAATCATGGATATGAAAGCACTGTAAAAACTCGTGGTGTATAGAAATATGAAGTTATGTGTTTACTTGTTTTGTTTACTTGTGTATGTCTGGCACCTGGGACAGTGCCTGACACATAGCAAGCCTTCAATAAAAATTTGTTCAATGAATGAATGAGTACTAGAGCTGAGTACTATTTAGAATACTAGGTGATGGTGACAAAGCAAAACTATCAGATATGCTAAAGTAAGTTTTTGCATCCTTCTTTTTGGAGCCTTGTCCCCTGTCCCCTGTCAGTGACCTCATTTTTTCTCACCCAGCCTACTTGGTATCAGTGATGACAAGAACAGTAGCTGCCATTCATTGAAGGCTTATTATGTTCTAAGCACCAGGCTTCACATCCACCCGTCTATTTAATGGCTATTCTTCTTGGGAAAAAAATATGTTAATAGCTCTAAAGCCCAAGTTTCTCATCTAGGCTGGAAGGCAAATCCTACTACAGAAACTGGCATAATTCCTGTTAAAGTTTCTGTTCCCAGAACTCTTTGGGGCCCAACTAAAACCCAAGCATGAAATTGTGTGGTAAGGGCTCAAGTGCTGCAGCCATGTCATTGATGGGGGACAAGTGTAGAGACAGGGACGGGACTGGGACTCTGGTTTCTGAGGTAGTCCCCAACACTCTGTGAAACCTGCATCAAGGCCCTGAGGCTCTTCTGTCCTCTTTCACAGTTACATAGCTGGAGCACAGCAGCTGTCATTCAAACCCAGGTAATCTTCTTTTAATGCTTTGTGACATTTAAGGGAGCAGATGAAACAACTTGTCAAATGCTTGTCCAGAGCTGCTCACCTGGGCTCACAAATCCCTCTCCTCAGCCAAGATATTTTTCATAGAGGAGTGCTAATCTCTTTGGCTCACTGTGCTTTGCATTGCTACAACCCTAGATGCTGAGGCCATTTGCCAGGTTCAGAACCTTCTGGCAGTTTCTCTCATACCACTACCACCCCCAACCTCATTCTTCCTTCATAGCCCTAGCAGAGCTGGAAAGAATAAAACTATCTATAGCATAAATTGATTATCTTTGGCCTCTACCCTGAGTCTCCCCAAATTCCATAAAAACAAGAGGCAATTGTTTCTTCTCTGCCATATCCATAGTGCCAAACCCTGGGCCTAGTGCAAAACAGGTGCTCAATGAATAATTCTAATGAGAGAGAGAGGTAAGTAGAATAGAATACGTGTGGTAATTGGTCTCAAAGTTTGAAGATCTGTCATGTGGAAGAGGAAGGATTTCTGTTAATATTAACTTTTTATTTTAAAATAATGTCAAAATTACAGAAGAGTTACAAGAATAAAGCAAATAACTCCCCTATGCCATCTATCTAGATCCCACCACTTTTAAATATTTTGGCATTTGTTTAACCAGTACTTTTATATATTAGTGTTCTCTTTTTCTGAACTATTTGCAAGCAGGTGACATGCATCATGCCACTTTACTCCTTAATACTTCAGTACACATTCCCCAAGGACAAGGACAATCTCATGGATGACCACAGTACCATTATCAAATTCCAAAAATTTAGCAATATAATATTATACAATATAATCTACATCCTTCCTCTAATTTTGTCAACTGTGAAGGGGGACTTTTGATCTTTTGGCTCTTCAGGGCAGAGCAAAGATTAATGGGTAGACATCTGAGGAATATAAATTTTGACAATAAGAATGCAATGATCAAGCCAAAAATTAGGACTATCAATGTATGAAGTGGCCTTTCTCCCACAATAGGGACCTTCCTGTTGCTGGAGGTATTTAGGCAGACTAGTAGATGATTACCTTTTAGGAATGAGGGAGGGGAGATCCTCTATAAACATGAGCTACAGAATAAGCTTCTCTCTGCATGGACTTCTGCAGATCAGATGGCCATATGCGATGTGCTGGGCTTGATTCTTTTTCACTCATCATTTCTAGCGTCAGGATTGGCCCTCTGTAGATGGAACATTGAAGTTCCATCAGTATTCCTCAGCCACAGAACACTGAGGTTGTATCAATTATTGTATCAACCTCAATGTTCCAGCAGCCTTGAAGTATTTTCCCCTGACATATTCCACAAACAGTTCGGCCCTGAAATCACAATACTAACATGTATTAATATTATATGCTTACTATGGGCCAGGCACTGATTTAAGTGCTTTGCAAGTGTAACTTACTAAGTCTCAAAAAACAAAACAAAACAAAACAAAACCTAGAATGTAGTTATTATTGTTACCCCTATTTTACTAATGAGGAATCTAAAGCTTAGGAAGATTTTGACTTTTTTTTTTTTTTTTTTTGAGACAGAGCCTCAAGCTGTCACCCTGGATAGAGTGTTGTGGTGTCACAGCTCACAGCAACCTCTAACTCCTGGGCTTAAGTGATTCTCTTGCCTCAGCCTCCCAAGTAGATGGGAGTACAGGCGCCCACCATAATGCCCAGCTATTTTTTTTTTTTTATTAAATCATAGCTGTGTACATTAATGCAATTATGGGGTACAATGTGCTGGTTTTATATACAATTTGAAATGTTTTCATCGAACTGGTTACCAAAGCCTTCATGGCATTTTCTTAGTTATTGTGTTAAGACATTTATATTCTACGCCTAGTAAATTTCACATGTACCCTTGTAAGATGCACCGTAGGTGTGGTCCCACCAATTACCCTCCCTCCGCCCATCTTTCCCGCTCCCCTCCTCTCCACTTTCCCCTTCTTCTTGGGCTATAATGGGTTATAGCTTTCATAAGAAAGCTATAAATTGGTTTCATAGTAAGACTGAGCACATTGGATACTTTTTCTTCCATTCTTGAGATACTTTGCTAAGAAGAATATGTTCCACCTCCATCCATGTAAACATGAAAGAGGTAAAGTCTCCA